>WOUH02000041.1:4780178-4792894 GCA_009936405.2 Stevia rebaudiana | reverse complement strand
TGAGCTTATGAACAGTCTGTACACACGCGCCTCGTCGCGCCCCGGCGTTAATTCCGCCTCCGGCCGGGGTGTGACATTTCAATTATGTCACTCAAGTTTATAAGTGTTCCAATTAGGTTACTCAACTTTCATGCTTTATTTAAAATTATGGGTTTTAACATGATTTTTTTTTTTTGCTTGATTCTTTTTATTTTAATTAGAAAATATATTTTTTGTTTTTTTGATGCTAATATGGAGCGGGGACATGAATTTTAGTTTCTTTTTTCTATTTTTAAAATGATTTAACCAGCTTTTAAAATTTTTTTAATATAACTACAAAAATTAGAAATTTCACCTCCAATATCTTATCTACTATTACTTTCTTGAAACAAACAAAATTTGATTATGACCAGATTTTGAAGGTTTGGTGATTCAATTTGAGCAAAAGATGCACGAGTATCCTAATTTGAACATTTTTTAAAGTTTGTTACTATTTTCTGGCATTTTCCCTTATATAAATAAGTATTTTTGCATATAATGTTATAGCAAGAAGAACCTAAACCATATATATTATGTTAAAGATAAAAAAAATTAATTATTATAATAAACAAAATTTAAGTATAAATATAAAAAAAAAATTATAAAAATAAACAAAATTAATAATAAAAATATACAATTTAATTATTTAAATAATAAACGAGTCGGGCCGAGCTCAAGCTTGGAAATTTCTTTACAAGCTGTGCTCGACCTTTTAGAACAAAATTCTAAACGAGCCGAATTCGAGCTCGAACTGTCATAAATTAAAGCGAGTGGAGATCGAGCCTTAGCAAGCTTTGGCTCAGCTCGTTTACACCCCTAATTGACCCCAATCTTGGCAAATGTAGAAACATACGATCACGTTTAAACTATTGTCTTATCCACATACGAGAGAATTGTAGAAACCATATGGATCAATAGACCTTAGCTCTAACAAGAATTTAGACGGAAGTTTGAATGTGATTGTGATTTCAATGATAATGTAAACTCAATTGTATGTTGTATTGCTAATAAACAAATGATTACAACATAATACCAACATAATACCGAAAGAGCATACATATGCATACATTAATGCCAAACAATCACAAATACTCTCTACACTCTGATATACATATGCATACATTAATGCTAAACAATCACAAATACTCTCTACACTCTGATATTAAACTTACATTATAGAAACAGAAATCTGTTATTTACACACATTGTGTCATTCGCATGTAATGTCATGCAAATGAGCTAGTCTTTATATCTTGTCAATGCTTACAACATGAAAAGCATATTCGCACGGTAAAATCCACAAAAACTAGCATTAATAAAAACCTTTCATTTCAAATTTTAGATCGCGTAATAAAACTTTCAAATTAGAAAATAAAATAAATTCAGTGGCATTTGATAATGCGTATAACAATAACGTTGTGGTTGAAAAAGAATATTATTTGTCAATTGGTAATGACTCGTTTTATCACACTCGATATGGAAAACGTTCAAACGTTCATCAATGGTTTTAGACAAATGTTACATTAAAAAATATAGAAAAAGACATACAAAATATAAAATTTATGTAAAGATACAAGAAGGAAAAGTTTGAGTGCTAATTGGGATGTACCTATTAGGTGGAATTTCCCTTGTATCATGTTTGGAAATGCGTTAAAACAAAAGGAGACTTTAAAAAAGTGTCATAATAGTCTTTGTGAAAATGATCTAGCCAACGAATTTTCGGACGTGTGTTGGAGTGATATCGAAGACCTAACCAATTTTCTTGAAGGTTTAAACTTCAACTACGAAACTATCAGAGACTTAAGCTCTTTGGTGCTTTCGGAGTTATACTTAATGGCAACAAATTTTTAAAGCTCTTGAAAATAAAAATAAGGTGTTTTACGACATCTTAGAACCAATGAAAGTTAAATTCATAAAATATTTCAAAGAATTACCACCAGCTTCAACTTGTACCATTGCTTTAAACCCGATGTTAAATGTTACGGTGGTGGATGTATGATAGAGGAGATTTTGACAAGTTAATTATGCACGAAGATAACCCAAGTTTGATAACCGCGGTAAAAATGATTTCCAAAATAAATTAAAATACATGTATGGTTTTCATTTAAACAAATATGATCCAACATACGCATGCCCTAGGGTTCGAGTAGTAGCTCATCTAGTTCGACTAATGCTAAAGTACAAGACCCGGTGGTTAGACCCATCACATAAAGTTTGTGTAGCACAAAGTTGCTGGAAAGCTTATAACACATACATTATATATACTCATTTGCAAGTGACGACGGACACTTGCAAATGAATAGACAATATATATGATCAGATAGGATACATGATTTTTTCAGTTGACAAAACTAAGATTTGGGCTAGCTTGGCTGGTTTGGGCAGCCATTCAGTCCCACAAAATGTTCCTAGCACAATTTTCTATTTTTCTTGCTTATAATACTTATTTTTTATTAATTGTATAATAATCAATAAAGTTATGAGTATAATCAACGACCTTTTTGTAACACGTAGTTTGCGACGTTCATTTCTTATATAAAATTCCAAATGTTTTGAACGCTTATGTACCTAACCACGTTATGTCACTCTTACACAATAAATGAAGATTGCAAACGTGTTCTTAACAACAACGCCAATGACATCGTTATCCCCCCGTTGTAACGCATTGGTGACACGTGTTTGCCCACTGTGTCAGACAACGTCTTTTTTTTGTTCATTCCGATTTTGTTATAGTTTTTCTACTGAATTACCTTTTAAGTTTTTATAAGATAACGAATGAGACATAATGTTTTCTATCTACGTTTCAATCTCTATAACTGATTCGACACTAATTCATTATTTAATAATACCGACGCTCGGGGAACTTTGCTAGTTACCATTCATATTTAATAGTTGTTAAAGACTGTTTTTTTTTTAACGGCAAACTATTTTTTTTAAAGATTGTTACATGCTATATTTTTTGTGAAGTATTGATAAAAAAGAAGTATTCTAAATGTTTTGTGAAGCAAAACATAAAATAAGATGCCCGGATAACGTGTAAATTGGACCCCTGACGTTCTCCTGCATCTGTAGTTTGTTACAACTTGTTTCCATCTCTCTCTCGTTCATTATTGCTGTAACAATTTCAAACCCTAATCCTATCCCAATTTCTCAAATCGAACATGCCTCCTCGAAGAGCGTCGGCAAGGCGCAATAAATCATCATCAAAAAAGGCACCTACCGCCGTTATTGATCATGAATTGTCGGCACCGGAAGTTAAAGCGGAAACTGAATTAGCCGATGGTCTGAAAGTCAAGGAGACAGAACCTGAGATGTCGATTCCGGAAAAGGTATCCGATCCGAATTGTGATGAAATTGAGGAAGTGGTTTTGACAAATCCATCAGTTGGAGATGTGAATGAGGCGATGGATAAAGACGGTGTCGCTAAAGAGGAATTACAGGAAAGTGAGGACGTGGAGGAAGAGGAACCATTCGAAGAAGGTATGTGATTTCTGACTATGAATTTATATTTTGATTTGTTAGTTGAATGCTTTTGAATTTGAAGCAGGTCAAATTAAAACTAATAGATTAAGGTAACAGGGGTATATGTCCTCATAATTTCATGAATCATGACGAACTTCGGGATTATTTTAAAGTTTTATACTTGTATTTGAAAACGATGACGGTTCTAGTTTGTTTTTTTAGGTCCATTGAGTTCTTGAAGTTGCAACACAAGCTATTGGTATATGATATTTTATATAATTATGATCTTTCAAGAGTCTAATATGCTTCCGAACTTGAAGCTTTCTAAAGTCAACTTAAACCCAATGAATTTAGGCAACATAGGATATGTTTCCTACTTTCCTAATTTCATGATGAAGTAATAGATAATTTTACAGTTTTATACTTGTATCCTTACTTGAAAACGATGGTGGTTCAAGTTTATATTTTCAGTTCATCTGAGTTTTTGAAATAGTAACATAAGTTATTTTAATATATAAAATGATCTTCTATAACATTAGGCTAACCTTCAGAATGAGATTTTTTTCTCTTCTTTTCTAATTTGGTAAGAGATTCTCTCTTAGTATCAAGGGAAAAAGTATGTATTGTTAATTATGAGTTAGCAAAGATGGAACATGTTGGATATATCATCTTGCGACTCTCCTGCATTGTTTTCTTACATTTCTGGTTACAATCTGTTTGTACCTTTTCTGAAGTCTGACTCATAAAAAAGTAACAATTTTAACATCACATGATAAAAGATTCCATTAAACAACGACATGGAAACTACAGGTAGATAAATTATTCTTCAAAGTGTCAAAAACTAATACGAGATGACACACATTTGGTTAGATTTGCGCTTCTTTAGTAGAAGTTGAGAGTCATCTTTATCACTTCTAAACATTTATTAGTAAGTTTTAAGGAATCACAAGCTCTCAAGGGCCAACAAGTAAGTATGTATCATGTTATCTTGCTTGATATCGTTTGCCAGCTCATGCAATTAAAGTTCTTACTAAATGGTAAGGAATGTTTAAGTTTTTTACCATCTACAGATGAATAAGTCGCAATGTATCTTGACTGTTATCACTTTTCAGCTCATGCCTATTAAATGAGCTTAATATGATGAGTTTTTCAAGATTCGGAGGTAGTTTATGTGATTGTTCTGCAATATATTCATGAACTTTTGTTAGAACATGCGAACACATAACACACCTTTGAAGGATCATTTGATTTGTTGTTTCTGACATTCCTTCGTGTTTTCTGTTGGTAATGTTTGTGGGCATGCTGATTCACAATACCGTTATTGTTGGCACATGGCAATAAGTTCTTACCATATTGCAGAAACAACTTCTGCTCAAGAAGAAACAACTGCTGATGATAACAATGATCAAGATTCTGACGTCAGCAAAGCACATAATAATGATGTTGTAGTTGTTAACAATGGGGGCATAAAGGGTACTACAGATACGGTATCCATTCAAGAATCTGCTCAAGATGTTAACACTCAAACATCTCGCGAAAATGACACAGCACCAGCTGTCATAGATGATTCTATGTTGAACCTTGATGATGATGATGATGTAAGTGAGGAGGATTATAGTGAGGGAGATGATGCAGATAACGATGGTGATGAACATGAAGTTGAAGATCAAGATCAAGATCCTTCTCTTATTGTTCAGGATTTGAACCCTGATAACAAGAAAGATAAGGGTACAGAACTCTATGTTGGAAAACTAGATAAGGATGCAGTTGAAGATGATCTTATTCGTGTTTTCCAACAATTTGGGGAGCTAATATCAACTAGAGTAGTGAGGAAACCAAACTCAAAAAAGAGCAAAGGTTTTGGGTTCGTTAGGTTTGCATCTGTCGATCAAGCAACACGCGCACTTGCTGAGTTAAAAGATGGAGTTGAGGTACAACTCAGTTCGCCACCTTAATCTAACTTCAAGCTTTAATAGCTCAAAATTGGTAATAAGAAACCATACTCATTACTCAAGCAAACAAGCTTGATAATGTTCTACTTGAACTAGTTCGAGTCGAGTTTGAGCTTGATTAACTCGATAAAAGCTTGAATTGCTTGCAACCCTAATTCTGTATATGGTTGTACTTAGTTACTTACATATTACATAGTCCTCAAAAAGCTCGATTTCATAAGCTCAAAATGAACCCTACTCGTTTACAACCCTAATTATGTGTATATGATTGTACTTGGTTACTTCATATTCCATAGTGCTCAAAAAGCTTGATTTCAGAAGCTCAAAATGAACCCTGTATATAAGTTTTGAGCTCAAATAACCTTGTGTCGGGTTTGGTCAACTAACTATATAAAAGCTCAATTTTTTTAAATCCCTCGGTTGAGCTGCATATTATTTTCGAAATCAACAGAAGGTGAAAGCGGCGTGTCGAATTTAAGTTATATTTTATTACACTATTAGTCTGCAACGCCATTTTTTTTACCAATATCAGGTGAGGGGCAAACGTGCTGTGATATCTGCAAGTCAGGACAATGATACACTCTATTTGGGAAGTATTTCCAAAACATGGACAAAAGAGCAAGTAAGTTTTTGTATTTCGCAGACCACCGCGTGTAATTTTTTTTTTTTATCTTATTGTACTTGTTTGACCTTTTTAGAAAATTTTTGTTGGTGTATCAATTATTAACTGCTTGTACTTTATGTTTACATTTTCTTCTTCAAGGTGCTACAACAATTGAAAGAATATGGAATTGAACATATGGAAGTTCTCCGTCTTCCAGAAGATTCCAAGACTGATAAGAAAAATAAGGGTTTTGCTTTCTTGGAGTTCAGCAGTCATGCTGATGCGGTTACAGCTTTTCAGCGTCTCAAAAAGCCCGATGTGGTTTTTGGTCGTGATGTAAGTGCTAAAGTTGCTTTTGCACAAAGTGCTATGCAAGGAGACAATGAAGATTTGTCACAGGTAAGAGATTAATTATTATTATTATTATTATTTTATTTTTTTTCATTTTTAGTTTTCTTAGGGTTAATCGTGTACAAAACATTACATGTTTTTGGTAGCCAACTTATTTTGGGTCAGAAAGACTATTGAGGCCATAAAATTTGTTACAAAATCAGAATAACTAGAATCTTTTTTAATGTCGGTTACCTTAAGATTAAAACTTTTGAAAATTTTATGCTTTTTAAATGGAAAAAATAGTTGGTCCTAGAAAATGGAAATAAAACTAAATTGTGTATTTTTTTATGCAGTTCTTTAAGCTGCAGTCTAGTACCTATTATAATAATTACTTGTTAGTTGTTTTTATCCTCGGATAATTAGTAGGTGTGTTTCATGTACTAGGTTAATGAGGTACATTTGGAAGGACTAACTAAAGATTGGGATGAAGAAAAGGTTAAAGATATTTGTAACGCGTATGGTGAAATTGTTCAAATAAATTTATGTCCAGGAAAACGAAACAAACGCAGAGATTTTGGGTTTGTCACTTTTAGTTCTTCTGAAGGTGCTCTCGCATGTGTGAAGGGGATCAATAGTACTGCTTTCGAAGGAGAATCCAAGGTATATATATATATATATATATATATATATGTATATTTGTATATGTACATGTAGGAATGATTGTGTGTATGTATAACAGTAGTTATATTCATTGTTTGTTGTCTCAGATTAGAGCGGGCATCGCAAAGACTCAACAAAGGAGTCGAATTCAGAATCAGGGTCTTCGTGGCGGATTTAAAGTTGAAAAGAAAAGTGAAGATTCTAATAAAAAATCACAATCTAATTCATTAAAGATGAAAGGTGTTTTGAACACTCAGCAAACTAAAGTAAACAAGAAATTTCCCTCCAAAAATAAGGTCAGTTTGGAAATTGGGTATTATTATGTCTAACTTCTTCTGTCCCCACTACCTATTATATAATGAAAAATAATTAATTAAAAATATATTACTTTTTTCAGTCGCTTAATAAAGGTGGGGAAAGTTCTAAAGAAGCTGAATTATCAAAAATGAAAGGTGATAATGACCCTCAACAGCATAACAGAAAAAGGAAAGCGTTTTCTGAGCAGAAGTCGAGTGCTCGTGGTCTGGATACTTCAAAAAAACCAAGAAATGTCGGTCAGGGGCAAAATAGTCAAAATAGCCGACCCGTCTCTAAAGCAGGAAATCAGAAAAGAAAGAATCCCTCAGGGAATGAAGTCAGAGGTAACAGAAACGCACAAAGCAAGAAACAGAAAGGTAATTATGCCATAATCACAAATATAAAAACAACTGTTATATTATTTCAGTAATAACATAAATATTCTTCAAAATTGATTTCTGATGTTTTATGCATTAAGAATTTGTTTGGGAGACTTTTAAGTTTTAACAAGTTTGACTCAATTTTTTTACTTATTATAAGTCGAGTCAACCTATACATAATAAATGGGTCAAAATTGTCACACATATGTTTGACCCGTTATTTGACTTTAGGCAATATACCCAGAAGAGAAAGAGATAATTTCAGGAAACCAAGAACTGATGATCATTCTAGAAGAAGACATGATGACAACAGAAATTCAAATTCAATCAGATACGCACCAACATATGCTGCATCTGCATCCAATACTTATCATGTAGCTTCATTACCTACAATGCGTTACAGGGAGATGGTACAATGAGTGATCCTCTATTTTTATTCAATACTTTTATAAATTTTATCATTTTTATAATATTTTTATGCGAATGGTTACAGGAACCACATGCTGGTTACATTGAACCTGGTTATGCGAAACAAAGTGGATCATACTCAGGATATGTTCAACCTGTGGTTCGAACTCCTCATACACAACATCAGACCGTGTACTATGAACCTTCGTCTACAAGTCATAGTTATCAGAGATATATAGACCGACCCGTTATGACTCAATCGCGTAGGGGTTACATTGAGACCGTGGTTGCACCTGAAGTTCAACCGTTTAGAGATTACCGTCCATCTGCAAATGTACACATTGCTCGTGATCATTATGATTCTGGGATTGCAAGGTTCGTTTTCATACTTTTGTTTCTGTTCATAATTATTTATTTTGATATATATTTTTTATCAATTTTTTTTTCTGTTTATATAGAGTTGTTCGACATGATGACAGAGGAGCTGGTGTTCCTACTTATGTTGCAGGTAATTCATTGCGTGTTTACTCAAATAATTTTTTTTTATCTCATTTAAATGATAATCTTAGATGCTTGAATTTGTGATTTGAAACGTATTTTTTTATTACTCAAGGAAAAGGGTTGAGGGATGTCTTTTTGTCTACTAATTTTTTTATAATCAGAAATTTTCTCACTTTTTAGTTTTTTATTATGCTTTTTTAAAACACATTATCACTTTCCAGAAAACACGTGCAAATACCTTAAAAGATGTTTTGCTTTTAATTTAATTTTATTAATCTTTCAAATCATCGGTAATTTTAAAAATGGTTTCAAATAATCAGTTTTAAAACACATGTCTAAAAACCTTGGTAGAAGTTTACTTGAAATAACTATAAGTTGAACTTATAGTTAACGTGATCCGATCCGATCCAAGAATGACGAGATGATATAACAAGAATAAAAGGCGATTCATGGACATGATTTTGTTTTTGTGATATTGAAACATGCTAATAATGTATTATTATGATGCTTATTATATCTCATTAATTAACTCTTCTTAGGTCCAACTTATCCAGCTTCTCAAGTTCCGAATCGCACAACATACTACCAGGTACTTTTATCTAATATATAACCAAAAGTAATAATATAATAATATTAATGAAACGATTTAGGATGTTATACATACCATCATACTTTCATGTATGCATCAAAAACAATCTTTTAACCTGTTAGCAACCATTTAACCTGCTATTTTTGTTGTTAAATGTGCCAAATAAAAAAACTCAAGATTTAACGTTAGCGGGTCAAAATGGGTACCTCTAACTAGTTGTTTATGCAGAGTGGTGGGAGTTACGGTGGAGCGTACAGTAATCGCGGGTCATACTATTAAGCTAATAATAAAGTTGTTGAATGCATAAGGATGAAAGACATCTGTAGTTCTAATTCTAATTATGTAGAAGTGTTTGGTTGTTGAGGATTGCTGGTATATTATGAATTGTTCCCCAAATTATGATGATTACCTAAACCAGGTTTTGAATGATCACATTTGGAACATAATTTAATATTATTATTGCATTTCAGTTTATCAAATGTTTTATAACTTAAAAAATCTAGATATTATATTTTAACTTTGATGTCATCTGATGAAGACTTTTTAAATGACCACAATGTTGGATATTGTTGATTTTTTTTTTGTTTGTAGTACTTGTGTATGCGTGGATCATGTTTAGGATGCATTCTTTGATAAATGCAACATATATAAGTCTTAATTTTTCATAATCATTCAATTTAAAAGCAAAAAAAAAAAATATAAATCAGCCAAGGTACCTTCTCCCCTTCGAGATTGGCGGTTATGGTTTGACAAACAATGGTGAGGATTTCGTAATTTCTAAACGGAAACAACATAATTAACTTAAAAATAATCTTGCAAAAGAAACCACAAATAGTGTAAGAAAAGTGCGAATCTTCAACTTATAAAAGTAAAAAGATTCCCAAAATATCATATTCAGTATCAATTTTATCATTTCATCTCTTTTCTTAAAATTTTATCGTAACATCGATTTATACAACATTCTTTATGACCTTATCAAGTATTGCAAATGCATAGTAGCATCTAACAAGGTTATCTCTTCGAGTCTACCTTATTATTGGTAGTTACAAATTTACAATAGTGGTTACCTTTGTATTTTGGGCTTCTATATATATAAAGATATATAAAGAGTAAATTACAGTTTTCGTCTTTTGTATTTATATATCATTTCAGTTTAGGTCCTTTATTCTTAAATCATTCAAAAAACATCTTGTATGTTTAACTATCATTTCACATTACATCCTTTGTCTCCAAATCCAGTTAACTTAACGGAATAAATTTTAAAATGATGTAGAAAAGATGATAGTTTCCATTGGTTCTAAACCTAAACAATTTTAACGATTTTATTATTCACATCATCAACCAACATCGATTTTTGATTCTCCGGTTAACATGGGATGAAACTCAAGCATGTTGCATGCATGTTTGTTTTTATATATATATACAATACGTAAGTTTGAGTATGAATGAGTTTGTGTTGTGTGTGTGAAATTTGTGTCTGATCCAACAATATACTCAAATAAAATAATTTAAAGCATTTATAAATCATGTTGAATGAATTAAATGCAACAATACATTGGATGCACCTTATGAATAACAAAAAAAAGGTTCCCTGCTATTGAATAACAAAAAAATCAATCCGGTGATATCAAAAATTGATATTGGGTGTTGATGTTGAATAAAAAAAGAGCCAAAGGACCAAACTACCATTTTTTTTTTATTCCAATTAACATTCTAATCCGTCAAAGCTAACTAAATTTGGTGCCAAAGGATGTGATGTGCAATAAGAATCAAGCATAAATGATGTTTTGTAATAAATTAAAGATAAATGACGAAAAGTATAATTTACTCACACATAAACGATATGTAAGTTGAATCAAGCAAATGCGTACATTTAAAATATAATTTCTTCTTTTACATTTCATAAATATGAACTTCCATTTCACAAATAAAAATTCATCTAGACCACATAAAAATACTAAAAACTTTGTAAATTCACATAAAAATACGAAAATTTTTAATTTCCTTTATCTAATAACACTAAATTAAACTTAATAGTATAACTTTAACTAATAACCCTAAATTGTTCTTTATAAATAAAAAAATTACAGAAAAAAGTTCTATAGTCAAACAAGCAATTAACCATAAAATCACCAAATCCAAAAAAAACATTCACGAATTACTATACCTGGTATTAATAAAGCAAACCAACATATATAACCTCAACTTTTAACCTGTTTTTCTTTATTCTCAAACAACTTATAAATTTATATAAAAACAAACAACCCCATAAACTTAATTACTGGAGCCCGCTTTCGCCTCCATGAGCCCGTTACGAATCTGATCACCAATATCTCTAATATGACCCGGCCCGTGAGGTATAAAAACAGTTGTGTTGTTAGATGAACTTCCAAGATCTTTAATCGTATCAAAGTATTGTGTGATCATAATAAGATCCATTACTTCTTTTGCAGACGCGCCTTCAACTTTATGTGAAAAATTTAATATGTTTTCGCGTAATCCATCTGTTATCGCTTGTCTTTGTCTTGCAACACCAACACCACCTAAATATTTCGCTTCAGCTTCGGCTTCTGCTTTCTTAACTAAAAGTATTTTGTCCGCTTCGCCTTTGTATACACTCGCAAGTTGAAGCCTTTGTGCTGAAATTAACCAAATATTATAATATCATTTGTAAAAATTGGGGTTGATGTTTCTCTCAAATTAAGGGTAAATAGGTAATTTTGGTTTTATTAATGGTGATAGTGTACTTGAAAATAAAAATAAAAACAGAGCATTTTGTAAAATTATGGGAAATATTATAATTTAAATAACATTTACTAGATAAAATATTTCAAATATAGTCAGTTTAAAGGAGATATATGTAATTTAAGTTTTGGTTGGGTATATAAGTAATTAGGTTTTAAAATAGGGGGATATATGTAATTGATCTGTAATTAGGTTTTGAAATAAGGGGATATGTGTAATTGATCTGTAATTAGGTTTTAAAATAGGGGGATATATGTAATTGATCTATAATTAGGTTTTAAAATAGGGGATATATGTAATTGATCCTTTACTATAGCTAGTAAAGTTGTTTATTACGAAAGAAATAAAATATGAAACAGTAACGAAGCTTAACACATGTTCAGTTTAGGTTAATTAATTTTGATAAACAATAAAAGGTATAAAAAAATCATAACAAAAGAACAATATTGAAACAGTAATGGTTTTTGTTGTTAGAAAAAAGTATAATTGACTTTAGAGGAACAATGAAGAACTTAGGGTACTAGTGGTTTAAATATCCTGAATTTAAAGATGCAAAAATATCCAGAATTAAAAGTCTTAAATGGTTTATATTTAGATGGATTAATAGCAGATAATAATTTGTGTTACATTTATGAAAACATTATTATATATTTTACTAAACCTAATGTTTTTACTAGGGCTCATTTATTTAAGTATTTATATCAAATAACCACCAATTTTGAAAAACACATAAATTAAAAGCTCAAATTAGACGGATGAAAATATTA
>WOUH02000041.1:4767584-4780078 GCA_009936405.2 Stevia rebaudiana | reverse complement strand
TTGTGTGGTTTATGTGTTTTTAACTAGTTGTTTAGCTTTTGTTCTTGATGTTTTTAACAACTAAAGACTGAGATTTATAAAAGAAGAGGGTTAGAATTTATACCAACTCAAAGAATGATGATAATTATACTTGAGAAAGATGGAAGCTCTTGGAAGAATTCGGTGCAAATAACTTCAAAGTTCCAAGCTCTAGAGTTCCATAATCAACTATCTTCAGTAATAATTCAAGAATAAGCTCCCTTGTGGTTGATATGACCAAAAGAAACTCAAGATAATAATCTTTGATGAACAAAACACTAAGAGAATTGAGGACAAAAGGTCTCGGCAGAAAAGAAAATGAGAGAATGAATACTTGTGATTGATTTAAGATAAGGTGGTGGGTAATATGTCTTGCATACCCATGCTTGTTAGTGAGGTTGTTAAGATATGTGTATGGGTTTGTTATTAGTTTATTAGTTTCAAACTTCTCGATTGACCGAGAGAATTGTAAAAGAAAGAGGTGGCCGAGAGGGTCTCCATGTGATCGAGAGGATCAAACAATAATTGATCGAGAGGGTTGTTTAATTCCATCGAGGGGATTTATTTCCTTAGCCGAGAGGATTGAGAGATTTTATAATGGTGATCGAGAGGGTCCACCTTGAGCCGTCGAGAGGTTCAAACATAAAATCAAGAGGTTGGGTTTTATATCTTCGAGAGGATACATAAATGTGTCGAGAGGTTGCGATGTGTTGCTCGAGAGGATTTTTATGGGGTGTCGAGAGGTTCAATTAAAGGTTTATTATAGTGATCGAGAGGTTCACCAATTTAAATCGAGAGGATTAGTCTTCAGCCATCGAGAGGTTCATTTATATGATTGAGAGGTTTTTCATTTGTTGGTCGAGTGGTTCACTTCATCGAGAGGATGAATGTTGAGAGGATTCATTATGATTGCCGAGAGGTTCGACTACACCATCGAGGGAATCCTTTTTCTTAGCCTTTGGTCGGGGGGATTCCTAACACCATCGAAGGGTTCCATTTCTTAACCGAGGGGATCATTTTGGGATGTCGAGGGGTTCCCATGCATGACCGAGAGGATATTAAGTTAATCGAGAGGGACGGTTTGATCGAGGGGTTCCAATTTTTGATTGAGATGATATTGGTTTTTGTTCGTGGGGTTTAAAATAAATCGGTCGTGACAATTATTAACGTTCTTTGTTCGCGTTTTATATTATACGGATACCCGGCGCTCGGTGCCATGGGTTTTATTATCCGTTAAGTCTAAATTAGTTCACCCGAATAAATGTACTAGTTTATCACGTCTAGTGTCGTGACATCAATTCATTTACAAACTGCCGTTTGTACGTCGTGTCGTCGTCTATTTAGACAAGTCCTACTTATATATATTTAAATGTATAAGCAATTAAGATCATAGCTCGCGTATTTAATATAATACGTATAAATGTACGTACGGCTAAGTCAAAGACGGACCTGAAAATGTACGGTTATCACAAAATGCCAATGAACCAACGTTTTTCAACAATTTTATCTTAGACAAATTATATAAAGTAAATTGCAAAGTTCCTGTCGTTAGCGCTCGCTTCCACCTTGAGTCTCCTCTCCCGAAATTCGCAGTTTGAATCCCAGTGGGATATGATTGCAGCTAATCGGCCGATAGAGTTCTTGGGACTAACGGAACTCATATTTCTGTATAAGAAATGGTTAAATTACTATTTTGCCCCTATGCATGTGAGATTTAAGTCCTTGATCGAATGTCTTCTTCTTCATCCGTTTTCTTCTTCACCGACATGGTTTCCCTCCATACATAACTAATCTTGTTCTCATCCCAAACCCAAAACACACCATTTTTATCACTGCCGAAAAATGGATGACTACTAGAAATACAAACAGTTAGAATAACTACCAAAACTTCATTTCAAAACCTATTACATAGATTTAAGCTTTAAATTCACACAAATACGAGGTAAATTACATTGTATAAAAGCCCCTGTTAGGATCAGATGATCGCTAATTGCAATGTTTCATATATTACTTTGGTCAAATGATTACAATCGCAACCACTCAACTGATGAACTCTCAAACAATTCTTATCAATTTTTCATCGGTAGTTTCAAAGGTACATTCATAATCAATTTATAAGGTGTTCGACATCACCAATGATACGAACATATACAGATACAGATACACGCAAGGCATGAAGACACGTGGAATTTTTAATCATAGAAATTGACATTCAACATTCGCATTTGAGACTTATAAATATGTTCGGTAATCCGAGCCTGAAGAAAACGAACATGGGGACTTGTTTATTGTTAGAGTAAGTATTTAGAAAAAGTTTTAAAACTTTGTGAAATTTGAGATACATGTTTGTAAACGTTGTACTTAATAATAAATATATATGCTTCCGCTTTGCTTGTCTTGTGTTTTGTTACCGATCAGGTGGCGCCCGAAAAGGGGTGTCAAAACTGTTACTTGATCGTGTCCTTTTGCATCTGGTTCGAGCTTTTGAAAATCCTCCTCAGTATAGTTCTTAGGATCCTGGGTTTAGGTGTGCTTATTTCAGCATCAATCACAATCGGTTGGTGAGGGCCAAACATGGGTTGTTTGAGAGGAAGTGGATCATTAGAAGTTGCCATATGTTATAGTATTGACATACCAGTATTGGCCGTTTGGTTAAGGATCCAGTGTTATAAGGCTCGAAAGTGACTTTGTCAGTCAACAAAAATCAATGGAACGGTGATTTCAGCTAAGGAAAGACCTTCAACTTCAAATTCAATGAGTTTGAACTGAAAAATGCAAGCAATTGTAGTGTTGATCTAACAAATATTTTGTAATCAGTTTGTATCAAACAACTGAAATATCAAATTGAGCTTGATCTAATTTTTTTATTTATTGTGAAATCAAATTCAGAGAATCAAAGCTCTGATACCAGTTGACTGGATCAGATTATCTCTAATTGCGATGTTTAACTACTTCATAATCAACTAATTCTTTCAAAGTAATTGAAAATATATTTCAGAGATTACTTTCATCAAATGATTACAATCGCTCCCTCTCAACCCATGAACTATCAAACAATTCTTATCAAATTTTCATCGGTAGTTTCAATGATACATTCGTAATCTATTTATAATGTGTTTGACGACATCAATGATATCACATCATTGATAGTGACATCGAACAACCTTAACCGTTAGCAACTGATTGCATATAATATTAACAACTAACATAATTCCAAACAACAAACAATTATTAACTAACTACTCACACACTAACTAACTACTGACATAATTCAAATAACAACTATAACATCAGTTGACTTTTCGGTTGTTGATCTTCAATAGTTGTGTCATTAGTTGTTCATTTTCAGTCCTTATGTTCAGTTGGTCTAACTTTGGTTGTTGAAACTTCAGTTGTTGAGGGTATCAAGTGTTGTTTGATTAGTGGTTTTGGTTCATTAGTTCTTTTAATTTCCGACAACCCCCATTGCTAGCATGTTTCATGTTAGAATTGGGTAGAATTCTTTAAACAAAAATAACCTATTACTGTTAGCTAAAAACCGATCGCGAATTTCATTAAAACCCCCGATACAAAATTCCATAACAGTTAGCTACTCAAACATGCCCCTGCCACTATGAAGAACAAAATCGAAGTTAATATGAGCCCAGAACATGATAACCAGACTAAAATGCATACGGATCAACCGGATTTTGGCTATAAACACAGCATTAGCAGAAAAACAAACAAGGATCAGAAGTCAGTTTTGTAGGTAAAATAACTAGAAGACTCGATCGGTAAAATCTAATATCATCGCCTGCAATTAGGTTCTTAATGAAATTGTGGTAAAGTTGATACCTTTCTCGTTGTCGGTTTCCATTTCCGTTTGCTACCGTATGGTCGGGGCCATTTTAGTTATGCCGGAGAAGATGAATTTGCTTATAGGGTTAATGATATATATCTAAATGACGAAAATTTTGCAATCATATCAAAGTGACTAAGATTGAAAATTTCAGGAGGGAGGACTCAAGGTGAGACCGAGCGCTAATGACAGGACTCGTTTTGCAGTTTTATATATGTAATGAACTCATATCTTTCTCAATATATTTACATCAAAATGTCTATTTAAAGTAATCACACCCTTATAAGTATATATGAAATTGTTTTAGTTGTAAAATAAACATTATTTTTACTTTTGTCAAATATATTAAGTCGCATAATTCACTATTTTTGTTTTGATGAAAATAAGTTTTCTTAGAAACACATTAATACCAAGGTCACGAGAATAAAACGTAGCAGTCATTTATATTGGAATATATGCGTTAGATCATGACAAATTAAATGAGGAAGTTTTAATTAACGATATTTATTCGGGGTGAATATTTAGAAATTTGACTAAAAGATTTATACATCTATTTCTTATAATAATTCTAGAAGTTGTAAGAAATATCGTAAATGCTGTAAAGTTGCTTGTACAGTTTGCGCTTCAAGCCTTCAAGGGTTGTACTATGATCATTAACACTAAATACAGTGGTTGTGTATCAAGATACATGTATAGAAGGGCGAACAATGTGGCTAGCATGCTGGGTGGGGTTTCTACGGGATAGGGGTCTGGTTTACACCGTCATATAACCACGGGTTCTTCCAACAGGTTGGTCATCGGTTTGATAAACCCGCATGTGATGTTGCTGGTGTGTGTGTGTGAGGTTAGGTTTCATTGCATAGGTTAATGGTTTGAGATGATAAAAGTGATATGTTACAAAATTTAGTTAGAGAGTTGGAGGGTATAAGGGTGGAGGGAGTGGTCATAAACTACCCTCCTAAATTACCATATCAGATCATGTCACGTAAATTGTTTCAACTACCTTCCCAAGTACCATATATTAGTGGTAATGATGCCCTCGCGCTTTTCTTTTTATGTTTTAATACAAATAATACAAATGGATACTTTTTTCCTTACCCTCTTCAGTTAAATATACCCGCCCATGCTACCCTCCCAGACGACGGTCTACCCGCTACACTAAAGTAGGCGGTGGGGGTACCCGCCACTCACTCTCTCCACCTAAGGGTACCATACCCATAAAAAAGTGGAGAATAAATTCTAGAAATAATTAAGAAGTGGTTGAACATTGGAAGGTGAAGGACCACGGTAAAAGAAAAACAAGATATAAATTCCAATTGGTATTTCTGCAAAGATGATAACGTTATGGTGGTCCTGCATAGCACTCTGCAAATCTCTCATTTATCTTCGCAAATTTCTCTTTATTCTTCATTTGAAAATTAATAAAACATTTAGATGAATCATATTAATGAGTTTTTTTTTTTTTTTTCAATATAAATACTATTTTACGTAAAAAATAATAAGACATATATTAACCATTCATTTGTTTAATCAATTATTAAAATTTACTTGTCAGCAAATAAGAGAGAAATAGTATTAATAAATCTAATTTTACTTATTACATATTTTTTTTCAAACATGAATATAAATTACATATTTTCTCTTATTAAACCACATCAGTTACATATTTATCAAATTTATTAAAATTAAATTATTAAAAAACTATTTTATCCTGTTATGAAATAGGGAACTTATTTACATATTTCCCTTGCTTCTTCATCTCTTACGTATTTCCCGAAATACAAATGCAAAAGTTTTAAAGACTACAATACCGAAAATTCAATTTCCAATTAAAAATGAATAAAATCAGTTAATGATAATTAAAGTTATATATTCATACATTTAAGATACATCTCCAAATACAAAAACAATAAAATTTCTAGAGTTTGAAGTAGCTACTATTTTTCCTTGTCCTGGTTCTCTTTTACATGTTGAGACTTGAGGTTCACTAGAATCTTGAGGGCCTAAATTGTTGCATGTCTTTTCACTTTGTCCATACACACTACAACGTGGACATTTTTGTCTCTTTAAATTTGAAGCTCGTCATTTTGTTTAATTCTATTTATCTTGGTTTTTCAAGCGGTGTCTTTATGCACCCACTGATCCTTTGTTGACATCGGAGCAACTTGTGACGCAGAAGCTAATTTTAATTTCTCAATACTACTATATGAATCAACATGGTGATCCTAGTTTACTTCCATTGTGAAATTAATAAAAGCTATTGCATGCCGACACACAACACCTTAGACTTGCCAAACCCGGCAAGTACATTTTTTCTCAATAGGTTAAACCTCCCGGCGCTTGTCTTTGTATTTCACTTTCGCTCGATTTTCACTACTTCTATAAGCTTCATATACACCCAAATTCTACATACAACAGCCAAAAGCATTAAAAAGGCCAGAATTTAATTTCAAATATATGTAACAAATACAAAAGCATCACACAAACCTTAGAAAGTTAGTTGAGATAGTTCTTCGTATTAGGCACAAATGTACCCTTCCATTTTTTATAAGCCTTCTTTTATTGTCCAATCATACCAAAATTATATCCTTTCAAGTAGGCCAAGTACTTGTCACCTATCCAAGAATTATATGCTTTTGAAATGTTGTTAGTAATATAATCATACTTTATATAATCATACTTTGATATCTTCCCAAATTTGCTAAGACTCCATATCCTTTTGTTATTCTCATTAAGATACGTAAGTGCATCATTACGTGCTCCAATAATTTCATTCAAACAACTTTCATACTCGGTAACACTATATGTCTTTGCAGCTCGCCATAAATTTCTAGTTAAGTGTACACCACGATAATGTTTCTTTAAAATTACTATATAAGTGTCTAATGCATTCCCTATGCTCAACCAGTAGGTAAACTTGTGTGATTGCAACTTCTAAGCCTTTTTACATGTATGATGATAGAACTGGTCTATCAGGTGCACCGATTGCTTTCTTAAGCAACTCAAGAAACCATATCCATGAATTTTTTTTTTCATATTCAAGTGCACCATAAGCCACTGGAAATAGAACTGTTACCATCGACACATGCGGCAACGACTAGTACCCCATTAAACTTCCCTTATAGATGACATGCATCTAGAGAAATGTAGAGACAACCATCAAGAAACCCCGTCAAGCAAGATATCAGTGAAAAAAAAAAAGCATAAAAATAGTTTTTTTTTACCTTTTGTTTCAATGTCAACCTCAACTACACTTCTCGGATTTTGATTAAGTAGTTCCTCTTTATAATCATTAGGCTTCATATATGTGTCTTACCACTTCATGTACATATCACGGTAAACTTTTTCTTTCCCTTGAAAGAATTTCATGTATGGTACATCAGCATTGTAATTTTTTATAAGCCACTTCTTGAATTCTATAGTTGAGACATCCCCATCGAATTTTAGCTTATTTCAAAGCACAGTTGCGAGAATGTTGTTCTACCAATGTTTTAAGCCTACATAAAATTATAAAGAATAAAATTAATAACATTATTAGTATCCTTATTATAAAGAATAAAAATGTATAGTATATTATTACTTATCTCAAATGTAATTCCATCATGCATGACAGTCGCATGTATTCTCCATTTGCATTGTGTGTCAACACAGTATGTCATGAATCGTGTGGGTTCACTTTTTTCAATGAAGCACGCAAATTCAGTTTTGAATCACGTATTCAAATGTCGAATTCACTTTAATATCCAGACTTTTCTTGTAGCTTCTTGTTAGAAATTTTGCAGCTCAAATTCGTTATCTGTACTATAATGGCTATGATAACTTTCATCACTTAATGAATACTCTGATTCATCGTCACCATTACCGTGTGGTTGATCATTAACATAATCCCAACCCCTACAAAGGATGTATAACTATTATTAGAAATCAACATAAATACAAATGTCTATCAAAATAAACTTTACGAACTTGTGTCAAAATTCTTATTTGTTTCATAAACAACCATTTCTTTTCCCTCCTCATACATTCTAAGCATCAAGTGAAACTTGTGTTGAGAATCAAGCTTAACAAAGGATTGTTCCATGACGTACTTGTCTATGAAATAAACTTTGAGAACAAGATCCCTATTTGACGGATAATAAGTTGTAATTTCTTCATTCAAATAATCAAAGAGTAACTTTGGGGTGTGATACTATATAGTAATCAAGATTAATATATATTTATTATTTTGATTTTATTATTATTCTTAGAACAGAATATCACACCTTTTATACCTATTCTTAAATCTACACCAAATGTCCATTCTCAAACTAGAATCCCACCCCAACCACCTATCAAAAACTACCTTTATAACTCACCTGGATACTATATGCGTCCCATTTGTATCAGATAAAATTTAAAAAATTAATATTTGTAAAAAAAACTTTAGAGAGTATAATAACTTTAACTGACTTAAATAAAACAGTCAGACACTCTACTAATTTTGTTACCTATCAAAGCTTTAGAAGTATATACGAAATGCCATGTTTTTTTCTCATGTAGCATCAAATTATGAGGTAATTTCCTTACACGCCATATAAAATATGTTTGACACGAACCCAAAGTAAAAGTATATTCGAAAATAACATATAAACGACATTGAATTATTATAAATCTAGCACTTAATTGTATGGCCTGAAGCAAACATATAATTTATATTAACACATTAAAAGAATACCTAAAGTGATAAAATGGAAAAGATTGTTTCTTCAAATTAGTGCATAAGTAGCGCGCTAAGGGTCATAATAATAATAAATACATCAAAGAAAATAAAAAAGAGAGGGAGAACACTGGAAAATGGTTCAACCAAAGAACACATATACCCCATCTCTTAATTTTGTTAGAGGATGAGAGTGACGTGAGAGCAATTTAATTAATTTGTGTTCTTCATCGAACCTTAGAAATAATAGCATACAGACGTGATATAGTTATATATAGATAATAGATGTCAAAATTTATATGATTTATTCATATGTTATGATTTACATCAAACTCCCGTATTAAGCACTTGACGTCTTTGTCACGTAGGGGTGGCTCATGAAAAACTAATTTTTATGTAAAAAACAAAAATTCATATTTCAATGAACTTTAAAAATTTATCATTTTTTCATACGTTATTATTTTTTAAAACGGTTTGCACCATTAAATCATAAAGTTTATTCTTTTTCAAACGAATATAATGAAGATATGTCAAAAAAAATAAAATAAAAAATTACGTCGTAAGTTGTAGTATACATATTTATTTATTTATTTATTCATTTATTTATTTTTTGAACGGTTACTTGTAATATACATAGATATATATAAAAAAAATACTTATAGAAAATCCGTAAAGTAGTTCAAAGTATTAAAATATACGAATTATCACCACACTACATATGTGTAGTATGACTGTAGTATGCGATACTCCATATATGTTGTACACATAAGTAGATGGAAAAATAAAGAAAAAAACCAAATAAATCTCTTTTAGAAACGCAACATTAATTCAAAAAAGTATAATTTGTAAATTATCATCATATTGCATATATATAATATTAAAATTTTATGATGCAATTTTTTTTTCCTGGCATCATTATAATCGTTTGAAAGAGGAGAAAATGTGATTCACCTGTGTAATTCGTTTTAAAAAATAATAACGTATGAAGAAATAAGAATTATTTGAAAAGTTGTGATTTTTTTGTTCTTGTACAAAAAAAGTGATTTTCGTATAAACCTCTCCCATTTATGTTTGTAAAGATTTATATCGTAAAAGATGCATGAGCCCTCATACACAATATATATATCTCGAGAGGTAACACCTTATGATACCATTAATAAGTGTCATAAAATATACGCAAAACTCATACGCTTCTTAAGCTTTTTCTTTCTCTTAAGAGCAAAGGTAAGTACTACTGGACAAACGGACAACTTGACCCCTCCAATTAGAAGAAAACTCATGACTGGAAAAACCATCTGGCTCAACCCAGGGCATATTGTTTTAGGTGGGACTCAAACCCTAGAGCCCTTACATAGAAAGTTAAGGGGATACCACTAGCCTATAAGTCTTTTCTGAGTTTCTTACGTTTTCTTAGTAAACAAATTTTGCAACAAACTTTCTTTATGAATGGAGACTGTATAAAAGTTAAAAAAATATTTCAAATTCATGAAAAGATCATTCAATCACTCAATCATAAGCATACAATAAATTAATAAAACTTACTTATGGGATCGCCACTTTAGATGATGAAGATGATAGCCAACGTGTTTGTAGCACAATGACATTTGGGTGAGGGTTAGAGCTCGAAGATCGGATAGGTCTTGCGTTCAAACTTGACTAGTGGAGGGATTTTACTGATTTCAGGTTTCCTCTCATCTGGGATGGGTTAGTACCGCGTTATCTTGTGAGGCCATAGTGAGGCCAGGTGGCCAACTAATTTCCTGTTAAAAAAAACGATGATGAAGATGATGCTATTAATTGTAGATAAATGAGCTTTCCCGTTATCTTGTGAGTGATCAAACATGATATGTTATACTTGACAGAAAACGTAAATGGTATTTTGTTTCTCTGTATGCATCGCTTATTCACGTCTAAAAGAAACTAACCCTATTTGTATTTGTGGTTGTGTCCATCAAATCACCTTGATATAAGTTCGATTACAGTTATCATTTAGTCAAACTTCTTAATTTAATTGGTTGAGGCCACTATGACGGAATATTTCCAACAATAATCACTTATACATAGGAGCCTTCAAACTCACACTTGTAAATAAAAGTGTTGCCGTTAGTCATCCACGATTTGTAATACTGTACTAACTTCTCTAGGAATCCAAGATCGTACATGTTTTACAAAGATTATACTCCAATTCCTGGTAGACATGCATTGGTTGTGAGATTTGTAATAATGAATTTTAGAACTCACCAAAAGAAAATATCTAACACATTCATGATGTGAAGTGATAAAGTCTTTGTTTTAATGATGTGTAGTGACAAAGTTTTTTTACTTCTAGTGATGTGAGGTCGTGTGACATATGGAACGTACCAAGTAATCAAAGCTCATGATAGATAGGGTTTTTCGAGTATTTAAAATAATTTTTGAGAAAATAAAGAACCATAATATTTATAAAGAAATGATCAAATAGGAAGAAAATATTTCCTAAAAACAATATGAATAAATGTTGGTCACCGATTTGCTTAAGTTAAAAAATAAAGGAAATGACATTCATGTAAAAACTCATTTGTTGACTTTTTTGAACTTTTCCCAAGTTCCTTTGAATATTAATAACATTTTCATACATCATTAAGTTTTTAAAAAATTGCACCATAAAAAAATAATTTCGTATGAAAAAGTTATGAATGTTTAAAACAAGGTTTGGGAAAATTTAAAAAGTAAACAAGTCTGTTTCCATCATTACTTTTTTCCTTCTTTGTTTACTTACATTTGAATTTACTCGAATCTTAACCATTGATTAAGCAAATGAAAAGTCAAGATTTGTTCGTATTGTTTTTAGGCAAAATATTATTTTAACAGATCCAACCTCAAAATTTATAGGGTTTGAATCTGAATAAGAACATTGAACGCTAGAAAGCGAGATTGGTTGCAAAGGGTTTCACTCATAAAGAAGGAATTGAGTATCAAGAGACATTCTCTCTCCTGTCTCTCGTAAAGATTACCTGAGGATCCTTATGGCGCTAGTAGCTCACTTCAATTTAGAGTTACATCAAATTGACGTCAAAACAACTTTCTTCAACGGTGACTTGTATGAAAACGTGTTCATGAAACAGTCGGATGACTTTACTCCTGAAGGCCAAGAACACTTAGTCTGCAAATTGAAGAAATCTATCTATGGGCTAAAACAAGCATCGCGTCAATGGTATCTTAAGTTTGATGAAGTCATGAAGAAAAATGGTTTCCTAAATAATCAAGTTGATCAGTGTACCTACCTTAAGATGAGTGGGAGCAGTTTCACTATACTTGTCCTCTATGTGGATGACATCCTTCTAGCAAGTGATAGTTTAGACATGTTGCATTAATCGAAGCGCTTACTCTCGCAAAACTTTGACATGAAAGATCACGGAGAGGCTTCTTACGTTATTGGCATCGAAATACACCGAGATGGAACAAATGATATTTTGAGATTATCTCAAAAGACATACATTGAACGGGTCCTCACACGATACAATATGCAGCATTGCTCTCCTTTGGTAGCACCAGTAGTTAAAGGTGATGTTTTTGGTGCACACCAATGTCCTAAAACAGATGTTGAAAGGAGCCTCATGTATGCTCAAGTCTATACTCGTCCAGATTTCGCTTACATTGTTGGAATGTTATGTCGTTATCAAACTAATTGTGACACCCCTCGCCGGACACCACCCGTTCGGTACCAAAAACACATGACAAGCGAAGAGGAAGCGATTACATTAAATATTAAGTACAAGGTTTACAAACATGTATCTCAAATTTCACCACTTCTTAAAACTTTTTCTAAATACTTACTCTAACAATGAACAGGTCCCCAGGTTCGTCTTCTTTTTATCTTCTTCAAGCTCGGATTACCGAACCCGTTTATAAGTCTCAGATGCGAATGTTGAATGCCAATTTGTATGATTAAAACTTCCACAT
>WOUH02000041.1:4741102-4752460 GCA_009936405.2 Stevia rebaudiana | reverse complement strand
TTTACATATATGTAACTTGTATATTACATGTACGTATATAGTATGATTTACATATGTGTATATACATGTAAAAACGTGACATACATATTTTTTTTATTTTTTTTTTCTATCTTTTAAACCTTATAAACAAAATTTGTGAAAAAAAAATTTAATCAAAATTCTTTGGTATGTAGTAGTTTTCTCGGTTTTCTTAACTTTTAGTGGTTTTCATTTGAACCCTCCCCTATATATAATCTATACATACACACACACACACAGGGGAAGTATAAACTAGAAACTCACTTTCAATGAAAAAACTATGAAAACTCTGTTTTTACATATGTAAAAGAGTAATTTTACTTTTTTTTAGTTCTTTTAAAACTCTAGATTCAATTTTATGACTTTTGGTGAGAAAAATATAAAAAAGTGCTGAGTGGATATTTAAAAAAAATGACATTTTTTTAGAAGGTAGTTTACATATGTAAACAACTGAAAACCCATCAATTACATATGCATAACGTTTTTTTTTCCTTTTTCTGCTTTTTTTTTAAAATCCCTTTAGCGATTTTTTGATTTCTTTTTATAAAAAGTGACGAAAATTGGTATAAAACCTACCCTATTTTTTGTAAATAATAATAATGATTTTTATATGGTTTTCTTGAGTTTTCTCATTGAAAGTGGGTTTTCATTTTATCCAACCCTATATATATATATATATGGAGAATGGTTTACCTCTCCAGACCCCTTTGCACCAAGACGCTGCACTGGATTTTCAGTCAACAATCTGAGATCAAGCAAAATGTAAATATTTTAATATCATGCTGACCTTTTTAGCTACTTTCATAAAATTAAAAAAAATGAAGAGATTAATATTATGCCAAATTTATAATCATCAAACTTACTTGTTAATAAGATCATATGCTTCATAACTCATCTCGTCAGGAATCTTTGGCCATGGTATGTCCCTATCCATAATGTTGTTAAAAACTTGCTGCACCAAACACAATGATTTTCACAATTTCTTTTTTATTTATTTTGTATCAAATATTGGTTGGTACTTAATAAAATAAAATTAACTTTGACGTTACCTGTGGAGATTCTGCATTGAATGGTGGGATTCCTACAAGTAGCTCAAAAAGAATAACACCAACAGACCACCAATCAGCTGTCGCGCCTACAAGAAGAAAAACATTGGATGATGAGTATGAAGAGAAAATGTTGAATAAAGGGTATAATTGTAAATTGTGCAGCTGCAACCATGTCCCACGCCGAGAAGTATTTCGGGAGCCAAATAATCAGGAGTACCAACAACTGATTGTTTTTGACCGTTTTCGGTTGTAACTTCATTCTCCATGTACGTAGGACCACTGCTGCCAGATGTCCCTGATAAATCTTCTGTACTGTTTATAAGACCAACCTTTGATAACCCAAAATCTGACAACTGTAAAAAATAATTATTTTTTTTATAATTAGTGAAAGTATTACAACTTATTATAAATTTAATTTAATTATGTAGATGGTGCCAATGGTTTGCAGAAAGTAACAGCTTTGGGTACTAAGGGTTTGACAATACAGTTGGGTTTTTATGTTTTTTATTTTGTAACAAGTTTGGGTGTTAAGTTTAAGTTCTATTCACTTTTACATTAAATAAGGATGAAATGACCAAAATACCCTTTAACTTTTTGAATAGTCAAAGTCAAATAGTGACAAGTCAGAATATTTCGATCACCTTGATTTAACGGAAAAGATAACGGAAATTGACCGTAATATCCATATTTGGGCCAAACCCGTTACTTTTTGCAACCACGAGGACCATAGGTGTTGTTTACTCTATAATATATGATATAATAACATGCTGAAATTGCATTTGGTATATTTTAGTTATTATAACAATAATAAAAGAAAAAATGAAGAAGAAAATTGTTAACCTTGATGTGGCCATCTGGACCAATTAACAGGTTGTCTGGCTTCATGTCTCTGTGAATGATATTTAAAGAATGTAAATATTCCAGTGCGAGAACCTGCATAATGATCACTCATAAATCAGATTACATCAAAAAGCATGCTTCTTAAATAAATAAAAATAAAAAATAAAAATACTTACAACTTCAGCAATATACACACGCGCCATATTCTCTTCTAAGCATCCAAGGGTTCTCAATAAGGAAAAAAGATCTCCTCCATTTAAAAACTCCATAACCAGATATAAATTTTCTTTGCATGTGAATGAGTAGAAAAATCTAACCTATTCATTTCAAAAAAAATTCATGGATTTATATCACTACAAAAAAATTAATTTAATATTAAAAAATTATTTTTATTTGCTTCTTAATCTCACCACAAAAGGATTGCGAACCGATATCAATATATCACGCTCAGCTAAAATACTTTCAACTGCATTTTTACGGATCATATCAGCCTTTTTCAAAACCTGCAATAGTATATCCAAATTAAGTTAATTTAGTTAAACATATTTATCATTATCACATTAATTATTTTAATTTTTCTGAATTAGTTACTTCAGGTTGCATGAAGCTCTCACCTTTATGGCAAACACATCACCTGTTGCCCTTTTCTTGGCTAGAAAAACTCGCCCGAACGCGCCTCTGCTGATTGGTTTTATAATTTCAAAATCTTCAATAGATGTTCTATCTTTAGAAAATGTATTCACGGGGCTGGCCCGCAAACTACGCGCTGTTTCATCTTCTACTGAACTATCTTCATTAGCCATGTTACTTGTTGAATCTATTTTATCATCATCTATCTGCCCACAAAGAAGTACATATTTCTCCCTGTATTTTGTAAAGAAATTTTTAGTTTAGAGATGAGATGATATCAACAACTGAAAACAACCGATTTCATGCCAATGGTCTAATGCAGATTGCATGAGACTAAAACAACCAAAAACAAATTTGAAAATTTGTGATACAGTTTTAATTTTGGAGTTCTATTCATAAATATAACAATGAGAATAATTATTAGCTTTATGTGAATAAAAGAAGGGGCAGATTAGATAAAAACATAAAGAACGTTGGTATGATTCTTTGTTTGCGTATCAAACTTTATTGCATTCACAAAAAAGATCAAACATTTGAAAAGTTTTCGTTCAGGGTAATCTTTTAAGTTAACTTGTCTACAACTGCCACTCTTGAAATAAAAAATAAAAAAAGTCAACATGGTCAAAGTTATTGACATGGTCAGGTCAGCAGGCATGCCATCCTTTTGACCGGGTAACTAGAAGATTGCCTGATATCAATAACTTTTATTTTCAAGGTTTTATACTTGTATTTTTCGAAAGCGATTTTGTGAGTGAAAATTAAGCTGGTTGCCCAAAGAAGAAACAGGACAAAAGTTTGCTACTCTTTAATGCAATTTGGCTTTAAAACTATTGTTTAAAACTTATTAATAAGTTCTAATGTCAACTGAATTTGAGTGACCTTATTGCATTGATTTGAAAGGTTTATGATTGAATTACTCACTGTAATAACTTCTCAATACGTCTACCAAATGTTTCAACAACAAGCGCGTCCACCTTTCTGTCTTGAATCGCGTACTTAAGGTCTGTTAAATGATCAAGCATGATCTCCAATGCACTATATTCACTAGTGTTAATACTGGCAACAGATCTAGCAATTTCCAGTAGCTTATGTATCTGCAATTTGACAAATGTTTTCAGTATCTTAAAACCTTAATTTTTTCAATAATGTCAATTCAACATCAATATGAAAACTGGTTCAAAAAAACTACCTGTTGCCAGTTTTCATGCTCATTTGTGGTCTTTCTTTCACTCAAAAATACTTCAATCTGATTGGTTCTTGGTGTTAATAAAGGCGATCTAGGCGTCAAACTTCCACCAGATGAAGCTTTGTGACATGTAACAGGTGTTAGGGTCCCACGTGTTTCGTTAGACAAATACGGTATATTGTGCAGGTTTTCCATTGCGTATCCAGTGTCAGCTTCATGAACACATTCTATTATTTCTTCAGAACATTGACAAGTCAAACGTTGTTTTCTAGGTGATGATTCATCGGAATCTTCGGGTGTACTTGAAGAAGATATTCTCCCAATCTCTGCACTTTTGGGTGAACACGCGTCTATAATCCTTTCAAGAGTTTCTGCAACTCTATATAGTCTTTCAGTGACAGTTAAACCTTTTAAATCACATCTGTCAGCAATGGCACATATTCTAGAATGTTCTTCCACGTGTACCGTAGGTATTTCAACTTCACATATACGACAAATTAACGAACTTTGAGATACCGAAACCTCGGATGTAACTCTTCTTAGATTTGATGACATCTCCAAGTCCTCGCGAGGAGTAACTGGTATTTCAATAGTTAAGAAATGATCATCTTTAGGGTCAAAATGGTCAGAAACATCTTTTGTCGGGCTGTCCACGTCATCATGGCATTTGATCTCCTTCTCTACTGAAGATGAAAATTTCTTCCAAGATGGAACATCACTTTTAGCAGTACCGACATCCACATTGTCAATTCCATCATCTAAGTTTAATTTAGCTTGATTTTGGTCAATCTGTGTTTCGTTGACTTCAGTTATTCCTAACGGGCTACTTGAGTTTTGGTATGTAGATTCTATAACTTTTTTATATATACCAAGATCACTAAGTTGATGAAGACCTAGTATATGGTGACCTTCATCATAACCACATTCCTTGTGGAATTGCACAAGGCGAGTGCATCGAGTAAGAATAAACAAAAGACGCGTATGAACTTGTTTAAGAATACCCGTTGGTAAATCTTGACGGCGATCATCTAAAATCTGCACAATATTTTCACACTTCAACCAAAATTCATTGGATGCCATTTTTGCACACTTCCTTGCAATTATTAACAAATCCTCCAAATTTTCTTGCCACTCTGGGTGAGATACTGAAGTATCTTCAAGTATACACCTTAAATCACTAGCGAATAAACCCAAATCAACATTTACTTCTTCCTTTAACTTATCAAACTTCCCCCTAAGCATTACTAAAATCTCCTGAACTTGATACATATGCAATATCATAAAGCAAATAGGTTAAATATGAACTATATATATAATTTAAAAATAATATTAACTATGTGATTGTGAACCAATGAGATACCTCCACACGTCCAAATCCACGAGATTTGGAAAGAGATAGAGGTCTTGCTCCTTTTGAACCGAGTTCAGAAGAAAAACTCTTGAGATCCGATGCTCTTTTTTTAGGACCACTTGTGGCCCGCAATATCGCCTGAAACCTTGGAGATGACAGTTCTTTAGAATTGATTGTGTTACCCTGCAACCAATAATAATAATAATCTGAGAAATGCATTTCCACAATTCAATACAAACATAGAAATTAGGAAGTATGTTGACAAATGAAATGAAGGCAAATCAAGCTATTAGTCAATCTAGTGATGTGTAGATTACCTCGAACCCAACAATGGGCGGTGGAAGAACTCTCAAGGATTTAGATTGACTCCATGATACCTTCTTGCCTGCAAAATACCAAAGCATATGCATATCAAACTTCACTACCAACTTTTATGTGGTTTCTGATCACATGCAGAAAGTCGTCTAAAACTTTGAATTAAACTAAATCAAGAATTTATATAAAACTTGCAACAGTAATATATGTTTCTACAGTAACCATGGTTGTAAAATAGACTTAATTATATTATGCTGAATTTGAACTATTACCCTAAAAACCAACAAATCCTTAACCCCTGAGATGTATATACACATACAAGCATTATATTATTCTTCTTTTCTAAGCTGAGTATGATTAATTTACCCAAATCCCCAATTCAATGTAAACAAAATTGTATATAACTGTGTTTACCCTCATCTCACTTTCTATAACACGTACATTTACTGGTATGTTTGTTTGTATATTAACCAGAACAGATTAACAGAAGCAATGGATTGTAACCTGGATCAATGCACCTAGGAAATTGTTTCGTGTGCACTTCTCCACAAGATGAAATTACAGACTTATCTTTAAAATTAGCACCCAAATTCGAGGGGCTATTAGCCGTAGAACCAACCCTAAGAGGAGAAGGAGCAGAGCAAGTGCGAATGTGATTAAGCTTAAGGGCAGAAGCATGGAGTAAGTAATCTTCCTCGATCTGCCGATCATAATTCACATCGTCTTTGTTATCACCGTCACCGTCACCGTCGTCACAGCAGACGCCGTCGTTGCCATCCCCCATTTCAGCCATACTTTGGCTCTGGCGGATCGGAATCGGAGGAATTTTCCTCAATTTCACGATCGAATGGGAGGTTTGGCAATTTTGATGGAGGTTTCTGTAGACATGATCGATGGAATTGTATTCGGATTCCGACGAAGGCGGTGGAATTGACATTAGTGGAGGTGATGGTGGTGTTGTTCAGGACATTTTCAGAGTGTGATGTTGAGTAAGATGGGATCGAAGATGATGATTTCTAGGTTTTTTAGAGTGGCATTTTGAATCGAAGGTTTGTTCGATTTGGGGGAATTTTGATGAAACATACGATAGGGAAGAACGTATGGGGAGATATTCGCGGGAAACGGAGAACATACATTCATAACGAGAATCGGACCGTTTGAATTGTAACCGGGTTTGAATCTAAACTCGAGTCCAGTTTTAAATAAACTGGCAAAATGTAAATAATGTTATTATTTATTCAAGAAAAATTAGATTTTAATAATCCAAACTATGACACATTGATTAATAATAATTTGAATTGTCATTTTGATCAAGAATAATCTCAATTATTACTAACGTTTACAGATAAATGTTATCAATGCGATGCTAAACACTCATGGATTTATGTCTCCCTACCGTAATACAAGGTATTGGTTAGCCGATTTTTGACGACAAAATGCGTTAACTAAAGAATAATGATTCAATCATGCCCCCGCACAACTTAGAAATGTTATCAGCGCGCATATGGCGTTTTGAAGGCAATATTCCCAATCCTAAAGCAAATGACCCTATTCATTTTTCAGTACAAAAAGACATAGTGATTTATGGTTTTGTTGTCTATAATTTTATAAGAAAATGCAATATTTATGATCAATTATTTTTGCACTACGATGAGATCACTATGGTTTCTAAAAACACAAGGTGGAGAAAGTGATGGCTAGTTCATTCACGACGTATAACGGGGTTCATAAGAGAACACGTATATGACTAGTTTGCGTGAACAGAAAGCTATCCAAATATTTACGAATAAATTAAGTTAAAGTTGCATGCAAAGTATTAATTTTTATTTCAATTTTGAAGGATTTATGTGTTTTTATTTTTTTTATGGTATTTTGTATTTCCTTTTATATTCATCACTAAATACATTCGTTCATCAATATAACCGAACAAATATATTTAGTTGGCACAAAATAGTCCAGTGAGGGTAAATAGTCATGCGTGGTCGTTCAAATGTTCAACTAAACATCAATATTGGTTCAACACTTAACTGACTCAGAGGTTTTTAACCAATCAAATCTCTTAATGGTCGGCACATAATGATTCAGATGCTGGCAAACAACTCCTTAAAAGTTGGCCATGCTTCACTCTAAGAGAAGGAATCATATCCACCAGAACACCTTAGGGACGACTACTAGTGTAATAAACGATAACCAAGAACAAAAGTACCACAATTTCATATAACCACCACAAATAGACTTGTAATTCGCTCAAAGTCCATATTGTGAGATGTGAAGGACCGTTTTGTAATTTAGGGTTGTTTGACAACTTCTATATGCGTCAGTGCTAAACCAGTAAGAAGTCTGAATCATTAACTGTTGAATCAGTAAGAGGTGTGAACCATTAAGAAATAATATGATACTTAACCGTTTAAAAAAAATGTCTAACTATAAACATTTAAAAACCATTCTCTACCATTAAGTAGTCATGTGTTAAAACAACAATCCAGTTACTTTTCTTTAACAACATAGTTTAATGTTAGTTAACTTCTCGGATATTCGGGCCACTTCGTGTTCAACCTTTCACCGTAACCCGCAGCTCAGGTCACCACGGCGGCGCCACCGCGCCACCGGAGAATATCATGGCCGCTTTAATCCGCCGAGCCCCTTCAATTCTCCGATCCAACTTCAACAACCGTCACTTCATTTCACCTGCGGTGCATCGAATGGAGGAAACCGGTTTATACGGATGCCATCATTTGAAAAACCCTAAGGGATTTCAGCGTATCGTAGATGACGCCATTGAAAGGTAAAACGGAAATAAAATTACTATATTATCTTTGTTACGTATACTGTAAACAAAACGAATCAAACAAAAAGGTAACTGAATTAGTGTTTGTGCTTGTGTAATTATGTGTTGTTTTTTATTCTTTTCACAGGTCTAATGAACTCGTTGGCTACATTGCTCGAATGCCTTCTTCATCTGAAATCATTGACGCCATGGATGAAATATCAAACACAGTAAGGATTTTGGGATATATGTAGCTTTTTAAACACTGGATATCACATTGGTGTATACATTAATATAGTACTTCATTTTTACCAATATCTGTATCCAATTTTGTTTTGTAAAGTGCTATTGATCTGCTGATTTGCTTTCTGTAGACTGATGCATTTTCTGTTTGAATGCTGCAGGTATGTCACGTTGTGGATTCTGCAGAACTATGTAGACATACACATCCAGACAGGTTTTTTCTTCTTCTAAATAATGAGATCAGATACCTGCTGTTGGCATTGTCTTTTATGTTCTTTTTTAATAATAATTAAGTTGAAATACAGGGAATTTGTTGATGAGGCACTTAAAGCATCAATGAGGATTAACGAATATCTACATGTGAGGTGACAAGTTACATAATTGGTTTTGTTTCATTTGAGTTTTACTACACAAGTAGGTTGATAAACCATACCAGCTGTAACTACTTTAAATGTTGAATGTGTGAAAACAATATTATACATGAACAATAACTTTGTAGCTCTGTTTTAGATATATTCAAGATTTCTCAAATCAATTTCTTGATTTCATTGGCCACTAGCAATGATTGTTGTTGTGTTCATGGTCATTTTCATGCAGTATCTCAATACAAATCTTACTCTATATGATGCGGTGCTGAAAGCTGAAAAAGCTCAAAATTTGACGAGTGAAGAAGCTAAAAGAGTTGCTCGTGATCTCTGCATTGATTTTGAAAAGGGTGGAATTCATCTATGTGCAGGTTATTGGTTCACTTTTCTGTATGAGTATTATGTTTAATAAGTATATATACTAAATAGAAATTAATGACTTAACAGAAAAGAAAGACCGAGTGAGTCAGCTAAATGTTGAGATTGCCAAATGTTGTGCACAGTAAGTAACTGTGATCTGTTTCAACTTTTAAATGTCTGTATAAAACAATAGAAAGTTTTAGTTTATATCAATTAATCTTTTTTTTATCAGGTACAACGAAAATATAGCTAAGGATCCAGGTTATGTGGATATATATCCAGCATCACTCATTCCAAAGAACTTGCATAATCTTGTTAAGCCGGTTAATCGGTTAACTTCACGGGGTTTAGGAATCAACATTAGAGAAAAAGGGTTCAGAATAGTAACAGAACCAAGCACCGTGTCTGCTGTTTTGCAATGGACATCTGATGATGAGGTTAAATATGATTACTTTACATAATACATAGAAATGTTCTCACTTTATTTATTTTGAAGTATAGTATTTGTTGCATTACATGAACTAGGAAATTCACTGAATGACAAATGTGGAATCTTACCTATAAGTTGTGCGCATCAAGAGCGCATAATGCACAATGCACATGATGCGATGCATTATTTGAACAAATTAGACAGCGACTAAAACGGGTCTGAATTTTTCAAATCTAATTAAACAAATCTAACTATTGATTGAGCAATTAGTTTAAGTGTTTGAACACATTTGACCATTGATTGAATAAATCTGATTAGGGATAAATTATCTTATATGTTGGTGTTTAATGTTAACAGTTTTAATACTATCTATGAACGCCCTTTCGCAGCAAAATGCCATCTATGATGGTATTAAAATTAAGTATTTTTAGCGTATTGCTAAATTTCTTATCAATGATTCATGGTTGACTGCACTTTTTCTTAAGCTGACAATTTTTTTTTGCTTGATACATTTTATTTAATCCAGGTTAGGAAAATGACATATATTAAAAGCAATTCCGTCCCACATGCAAATCTTGGTGTTCTTGACAAGTTAATTTCTGCTCGTCATGAAATTTCTCAGGTTTGTTCTTTTTATTTGTGTTTCGAGAGTTCTTCGACGCATTGTTTTAAAACAATTACGTTTCACTTGCAAATCTTGGTGTTCTTGATCTGGAAAATGTTTTTATCTTTGATTATATCCTACTATCTCTGGTAAAAATCTTTTTCAAGCATCTCACCAGAAATATAAAGCAGAATATAATGCGATCATGTGATTCATGTTGTGTATGTATTCTACTTTTTTGTGCATCATAGACATGTGCCCCAAAAGTTCATATGTTCATTCGGGCAGGTTTGTGCTTCATGTGACAATACTAACCATTTGAGTAATTGAATTTGATTTTTTTTGTAGATAATGGGGTATAAATCATATGTTGAGTACGCGTTGCAGTCAAATATGGCTTCATCACCAGATGTTGTATCATCCTTTTTAGTTGAGTTGAGTAAAGCTGTACATCCTAAGGCAGTTGAGGTACTATTCACAAAAGCTTTTTCTAACAGTTAGAGATAACAACTTTGACCCGTTACCAAAATGGGTCGATTCGGGTTATCCTTTTTCTAACGGATCAAATGGGCAAACTTACTGAAATTGAAAACGGGTCAAGTGAGTTGAAATTCACCCTATCCATATTCAAAATGTTTAAAACCTCACAGATTGTTTTATCAAAATAAATTACATAATTATGTTATAATATAGTTGCTGTAAATTGTAATGTTATATATCCCTTTAATTAATACTATAATACAAAGAACCAAAAAGTATTTGCAGGCTGCATTTCAACAGTACTAAAAGTATCTGTTTTGGCCTGTAACTATACCAGCTCTTTTTGCCACCTGTACTTCTAGCACTCCATTTTTCTGTGTTTCATTATTACATATTTTGCTTTAATATTTAGGAGTTTAATACCATGCGGGATTATAAAAGGAGAAAAAATGGTCGACAAGATCTAGAATTAGAGCCATGGGACGAAGCGTACTTTGCAAGGTCAATGAAATCATCTGCTTACAACTTGGACTTCTCAGTATGTTATCCGATTATTATTATTATTATTATTATTATTTCATAACCATTTTAATACCAAACAAACAAACAAACAAACATACCCAGTATAATCCTACTAAAAATCATAGGGTCTGGGGAGGGTAAGATGAAGACACACCTTACCCCGATGGGTGAGAGAGGCTGCTCCGTGAGAGACCCCCG
>WOUH02000041.1:4715499-4729141 GCA_009936405.2 Stevia rebaudiana | reverse complement strand
TTAACTTAACTATTCGACATATTTAATATTTTGACAAACACTTTTCCTCACTTAACTAATTTGAAATAACTAAAATTGACACTTGTTAATTTTTGACCAAAACAGGTGGTACGGGTCGGTGTGTGATGGTTAACTTGTTATCAACGGTGTTTGTTATCTGAGTGGTCTGATTCTTCTACGGGTTACTCGAATGGGTATGAGTTGTGATTTGTGTAATCCGGGTTTGTGATTTGTATAAGTGATGAGTTGTTTAGTTTTAGTCTTGGTAGGTTGATAACACAAGGTGATCTGAGTGATAAACATGGTAATCAAACAAATGGAAACGCACTGGTCACCAATAAGAGGTGGAATCGTGTTTAGGTAAGCAAGTTATCATAAAGATTGTGATCCCCTCAACAGGTTCACATGTGGAAGGTACAGACCATAATGTTTGTGATAACTTCCTTGCGTCTCATTGGTAGACTTTGGATAATTTCTTCCTTATTATCCGGATGATATCATAATCATTCAACCCCTTTCTGATACTTGGAACACGTATCTTATCATGAGGTACGAGCATCTCCCTCCGAGATGTATACATACGTGTCGATCTGCCGGGGTGAAAGTGATTCGAATGGTATGATGGATAGTACTCGAATTGATGAATGAGTGCTCTATTATGAGTATTGCCTCCGGGTAATAGATATTGAATTCAAAGTTTATAAGTTCCGTGCTCCACGAGATATCTAATAATGTGATCTCAGAACGAAATTTGATTTGAATCGAAGGTTTGCATTGTCCCTATGACCCTATGATGTGTACGTGTTTAATTGATAGAAAAGAATATGTCGACCGAATTCTTTATAAGTTGCGGCAATATACTTTTGATAAAATGACTCCAAGCATTTATGTGTACCGTACTTAAGCTGACGGCTACCTTAGATTTTGATCCGAATGGATGAATGTGAGTACCCGCGGAAGGTATCGTAATTATATCGAAATAAACGGGTCAGACTAATCGTAAGTTGTATACGGGTTGGATTTCCTTAGGTCAGTAGGTATCGTTATGTATCTTGGTATCATAAGTATCTTAAACCTCCATAGAAGTATATCAGAATTCATACGTACCTATAAATTCACGATTACGTTGTACACCATAATCTTCAATTTACCTTACATAGGTATTCTAGTTCCTCCTATTTTCTGATTTCTAAGTCCTATTTTCTGATTTCTAAGTCATTCCTTCGAACCAAAGCGACGCGTAATGTTCTCCGAGTAATTTAGACATTTTGTTGGATGATCGGGAATCAAATGATATGACCAATCTAAATCCGAGACATTGATCAGTGTTGGACTTCCCTTATGATTCGTATGCGGATGTTACCTCTTGTACCTGAGGCATGTAATTTCTTAAACTTAAATCCGTTGTACGTACGGGATTTGTAAACCAGAAAGATATTGATTCATGAAAGTCAATCATTGTGATGTTTGAGAGTATGATGTTGTGAACAAGACAGATAGGGGAATTGTTTTGGTGAAAGAACTCGCTTCTTTCTGATCCATGATGATGTTGAGTAATTACCCCTTAATCCAAGTAATACTCCCTGTTGAGTAACTACCCCTAATCCGCGTAATACTCCCTGTTGAGTAACTACCTCTAATCCGGGTAATACTCCATGTTGAGTAACTACCCCTAATCCGGGTAATACTTCATGTTGAGTGACTACCCCTAACCTGGGTAATACTCCCTATTGCGTAACGTTTCTCGTCTTGAATCAGTACTAGCGGAGACTCTCCCAAAGGATCTGTCTCATAGAAATGAGTACTAGTTGGATGATACCACAGTCGCCACGACTTGGTAGAAGTAGAAGAGCAACAACTCTTGTTTGATGTGTGCGGAAGATGATGATGTCGAGTTCAACTCGTTGAGCAATATACGATTGCTTGAACGTGTTAGCGTAACGTGAATATTTGAGGCAAGAGCCTACAGTTATAGTCTAAGTCTAATCATGTAACTTAGTTTACTATCATCAATGGCTCTCATACCAATCTGTGACACCCCGCTTCCCGGACCCCGGTCTCCGGCCGGTCCGTAAGCGGTCTGCCACGTCAACTGCCGGTAATGTAGGATCGTGCACATTGATTAATAGATAAACCCAGAATACATGACTTACATTGTATGTGTATTCTCGTAGTCCAGTGTAGTGTAGCGGAAGCGTAACATTTGATAGCCAATACCATGGCTTGATTTCATTAACTGAGATTACATACAGTTTTGAAAACTGTCAGCTATAAAGCTAGTGAGTTCACAGGTTTTGTTCTCATAAGTAAAACCGTTGTTAATTGATTTATGAAACATATTGCATATGTTTAGATATCATTTGATGAAACCTTTGAAAGCATAGGTTTGAGTTTGTTTAGTAAAACTATATTACCCATAGTTTTATGTTTAGGCACAGTTCGTATGTGCCATCACAAGATAATATTCGTTCGTCCCCGCAAAGACGATCAATTTCAAGCATGGGAGACCATACCCAACAAACGGCCAACTTTTCACAACCTACACCAACTAAAGGTGCTAAGGGTAAAGGGAAGGAAAAAAGGTTTTTTGTTCCTGGCGATGAAGAAAGAAACAACTCCCTTTTGTATAAAGATTGGATTCCGTCAGTTTTCCATTGATACATCAAATCAACCACTGATGTATTGGGAGACGGTAACTGTGGTTTCCGTGCCCTTGCAGTTGGGCTTGGGCGTCACGATAATTCTTGGCTAGATATAAGAAGAAAGCTACTATCCCATATGCTGGAAAACTAGGATGAGTACACCTGCATTATTCCAGATTACCTTAATCTGCGAGAGTCGTTGATTTGGGACGGTATTCGCTTTGCTCCTAGGAATAAATGATTTATACTCTCTGTCACAGGTATACTCGCGGAGAACTTGTTCGGGTGTGTATTGTGTTTCTAACTAACAAGAATAACAGTCAAACAGTTTTATCGTTCTGGCACCCTCTGGAACCTTATCTGACAAATAATACACTCGTTATTGCACATATAAATACAAATCATTTCATTAGACTAGAGCTCACAGATGATTCCCCTTTTCCATTACCAAGCCTATGCTGGTACCGATGTAAAAAGTCGATAGCTGACGGTTGGGAGACGCTTTTTCGTGGCCGTTTTCAACTGTATAGGATATTGGTGCCACCGGAAGAACCCGGGCCAACGATTATTATAGGTGATGAAAGAAATAAGCGTTAGATTCATTTATTTGATTTATTCTTATACGATGTAATATTCTCTTATTATTATTGAAGATGAAAAGACTTACCATCATATTCATTTATTTTTATACGATTTAATATTCTCTTGAAAACCCTACGGGCCGTATGGGGGGTATCCCTTGATTTTCTTTTCTTTATAAGACACCGTCAAGTCTCATTACAACCCCCCAAAACACAACTACTCTCTGATCTTCGCTTTTTCTTCGGGGTTTTCACTAAATTCTCTTCATTTTCATCTAAAGGTAAGTATTAGATCTTTGTTTCTTACTGTTTTTTCGTGTTTGATCAGAATTTTGTTACCAAAATTGTTAAACACTTGTTAGAATAGAGAAAAAAAATTTGAAGGCATACGGGGTGCCTTCGGGCCAAGGCCAGGGCCGTATGCCTCGAAATTCTTTATTTTTTTATTTTTTTTAATTCGTTTTGATTTTTTTAACAGAAAATGGCACCACGTAGACGTAAGAGATTAGAGGATCACCGTGAGGAGGATGTCGATGACGTCCTCAGTCCCCATCCAGATCTTCAGTTTCCTAGGGGAACTACAGATAGGAACCGTCTCGCTCGCTTCATCACTCGAGAGATCGGATCGAGCCGTAATATCGAGTGGCGGGTGCTGGACCGGCTCCGTGAAAGAGATAGGGCGGAGGCGCTTGTTGGTGGTACAGATCAAACACCATGGCGTCGGATGTTTGATCTAGGATACCACCCCGCGCACACGGAGTTTACCCTGGAGTTTCTTTCTACTTTCAGATTTCCCCCCCCCCCCTCCCCGCCATCTAATGCAGATCCGACTATAGATGATGAGATACACGTGGCAGTCAGCTTCGCTCTTGGCGGCAACAGCTACGAGTTAACTTTAGCGCAGTGGGCTGTTGCATTGGGCTTTTACACGACCAGAGACGATTGACGGACATTGTTTTGTGGATGATGAGCTGGACTCGGAGCCCGCGCAGGTTAGGGCGTGGTTTCCAACGATTGGGGTTCCACCAGCTACGCGCCCATTCCGGTCTAGTGATATTGCGGATCCACTTCACCGGTATGTGCATCGGGCCCTTACGAGAACGATTACCCGTCGTAAGGAGACTACTGAGCAGGTCACTAACCATGACCTTTTCTTTTTGAAAGGATTGATTGCACCCTTAAGGGTGAATCTGGCTTGGTGTATGGGGAGTTACTTTAGAAGCCTACTCTCGGTACGAAATCTTAAGCATTTACTTTTGGTTTTATTGTTCTTATCAGCTATTATCAATTTACAATTTGGTTTTATTTTTAGGCTACCGGCCCCATCGTATGTGGGGCTTACATTACAGTTCTGGCTATCCGTCTGGGTTTGTATACGCCAGAACGTATTTCACTTCAGTCCAATACCGTGTATGGGAGACAACTTTCAGAGGCTCCGGTGCGGTAGATGCGGATGGCCCAAGAGTTTGATGGGGTTCTGCAGTGGGTCGTTGAGGTCGATGGCCGGGTACAGCGGTGGTTTCCAGGAGGCCAGGGCCAAGCTCAGCATCCTCCGCAGGCTCATAGGGGAGGCCATGGCCACGCTCAATGCCCTCCTTAGGCTCAAGAGGGCAGGACTATTATCCGACAGGTACCACCGACTGTCTAGTACATGTTTGAGACGCTTCGTTTAATGAGAGAGACTACTCATCTTCAGAGAGAGACTCATGAGATGACTCGATGGATGATGGACCACCATTACGATGATCTAGTCAGGCAGAGGCACCAGATCAGTCGTCCTCGTCTAGTTTTACGTCCTTATCCACGAACATTATTCCGACACCTGTACTCAAACTCCTCATATGAGGATTAGAGGATTTTTTTTTTTTTTATAAACCAAACAATTTAATGTGTATTGTTACGGTTTTATTTTGAGTAATTTGAATGTTTGATTTAATGGTAATTGCTTAATTTTATCTTCAACTGTTTCTTTTATCATGTTTCATCAACCATACTAACGTTGTTAAAACCATTCGGGACATAATTGAATTCAATTTTACGGGGAAGTTAAATCTCAAATGCGCCACAAATAGCAACTTCACGGGCAATTACCAATTAAAATAAAATTTAAAAAAAAATAAAATTTGACCCCCCTAAGGGCCTACGGACCGTAGGGGGGGAGGTGTCAAAGAGAGGTCCAAATAGCGGGAGCCTTTTAAAATCATTAACTTTTTGAATTTTGATAAAAGACACGCATATCCAACATGCACGCCAATGTCTTCAGGTTGTATGAAGATGTGACGAATGTGACAAATTAAAATAGAGATATGCATGAAAATGAAACGACCACACATTTTAGTTAGCTGAGAGATAATGTGTAGCGGCACAAATAAATAAAAGTTGTCTGAAGACCGTCCACATATAAATAATAAATACTTTTATGAATCGAATTACAATACAATTTACCAATTACAAAAAATAGGTAAAGTTACACAATCGATCAGGTGTATTGGTTGAGGATTTATATTCAATGGAATTTCTTTAATACGGATTTCAGGCCATCCGGTGAATCTTGTCTGTCTCACAAGATACAATAGTCGGAGTAATAGTATTTACCGAAATTTATCAAGCACATGAAATTATACCTGAAACACATCTGTAGAAAGGAAAGTATACTATCAAGATTAGAGAGAATTGCTTGTATCCTGTGTATTTAACCATGTTGAAAACAAAGCACCAATAATTGTTTACATACTGTGAAAATCTTACTTGAAACAGTCAGAATTTAATAACTCGGACATGGAAAGTGGAAACAATAGATTAAACTCGTTTCCAATAGTTAGAAATATGTTACATATAATAAATTTTCTGTTAGATATATTAAATCATCTGAAACTCATCAGCTACGTGTGAAAAATAGTTATTTTATCGGAGATTTTTTCTTAAATTGTCAGCGTTATTTTTATCTTTTCTTTTTATTATAATTAGTGACAAAAAGTACAAATAAAACATATCATATTTAAAAAAAAGGGTAAGTTTTCTTATAATATTTCATGGGGTTTTCTCTATTAAAATGGGGATCAATTTTATGCTTTCCCTTTATTTAGAGTAAATTGCCAAATTCGTCCTTATGGTGTGCTGACTTTTGTCAGTTTCATCCAGAAAAGTTTTTCTTTGCCAAATTGGTCCCTGTGGTTTGCTGACTTTTGCCAGTTTCATCCAGAAAAGTTTTTTTTTTTGTATCTGGACCCTTAAGGTTTATAAAATATTGTCATTTTCATTCAAGACATTACCCCATCCAATTTTAATGTTAACATGAGGGGTAATTATGACTTTTTCCAATTTCTTTTTAATTCATTTTTATAATCCCTAATTCCGCTGAAGTATGGCCAATTGCACAAGCAAAACCAAAAGATGGAGTATTACAAATGGTCGTTTTCCGGTGCTATTTCGATCAAATTTCGACATTGTACTATTTGTAATCACATTGTTACACTAATTTAATCCAATATTTATATGAAATAAATATCATTATTATGTTCTAATATGTATTACGAATCTTTTGAGTGTAAGTGAAATATCGATACGAGCGACGATACGAAAGTTAAACGTAAAACAATGAACCGTTCCATAGATCTGAAATCTCAATACCTCTTCAGCGGGTATAACCAATTAGGTTAGATAGAAAACGGAAAATCGTGAACGCAGGCAAAAACTGCGCGCGAAACGGAGTTTAAATGAAGCGGGAAACGTGAAAACAGCTATCGAGTCGCGTTGATAAAACCACAAGGACGAATTTAGTAAAGAAAAACGTTTCTGGATGAAACTGGCAAAAGTTAGCAAACCACATAGACGAATTCGGCAAGAAAAAACCTTTTTTAATGAAACTGGCAAAAGTAAGTAAACCACATCCACTTTATTTATTTATTTATTAGCATAATTTATTATAAATGTGTGTTTCCGTAACTGTAGTTTGTATGGTAATACTAATGTTGTGAACATTAACTAATCGTAACACCTCTAAAGAGGCTATCGAGTTTAGAAATCTGAACGATCTAACTAAAATCTCTACTAATTTTTTTATGCATACCTCCTTGGTAAAATATAATTTAGAGACCACAGACGCACAAGGCACAATAATTTAGAGACCACATGTGGTAATGGTTGATTAGAGAACACAAAGTACTTTTTTTCGAAAGAAGAGTGGATTGGCTTATACTTTTTTGAAAGGAAACTCGTACATAACTCACACCACCTAAATCCTATTAATTTATGAGGAAACTCACCTACTCGAGCTATGCCATTGAGAAAAACCCTATGTTAGGATCATGATTTCAACTTGAGACCTTTTAGTCCTAAGCTTAAATACATCTGTACCATATACCATTGAGCTATAAGCTCTTTGGTAGAGTACCAAGTACTTGGGGAATTAGAGGGATTGCTATTGGACGAGCTATGAAGAATTGTTTGTTTGATTGAGAATTACAAAATGTTATGACTATCTTGATTGATAATGCAAGTAGCAATTGTGTTACAATTGAGTATTTAGTAGAAAAAATGATGATCTAGGGAATCTTAGAGAGAAACGGACACACGTGAGGTGTATTGCACATATAATAAATTTAATTATGCAAGAGGGTATTATAGAATTAGGAACTTTGGTTGAACATATTAGGGATGTTGTTCAATGGGTTAGACTTATTGTGGCAAAGTCTCTAGTTTTAGATTTAACTACTAATTGGAACTCCATATCTATGAGGTTGACTGTTGCTTGTGAGTATGAAACAACGTTTAAAAGACTTATACTTGATGATTATGGCTTTAAGCGTGAACTACAAAAGGATCCAAGAGTGTTGGAATCTACGGCTTGGGAAAATGCTAGAAGGTTGGGAGGTTTTTTTCATCATTTTTATGAGCTCACAACTAGAGTTAGTCTAGCTTTTATCTATTTATTTATTTAATTATTTGATAAACTTGTTTTTTATTATTTATCCATTTTTATCACCTCACCTTGATAATTAAGGTACAAAGACTCAAAGACCATTTCTAGTTTAGACTATTAATTTAACTTTTAAGTTTTAACTTTATATATTTGTTTGGTTTATGTTTGATGTTTGAATGTTGGTTTTTCGAACTTGTGGTTAGCGTAGGACATGTTTGGCGGTTATTATTTTGTTTGAATGTTCAGTTTGAAATTTGATTATTAATATTGTTGTTTACCAAACATTAAGAGAATAACAGCAGCCAACATGTAAAAAAAAACTAATAAAACAAGCTATTTAGTCGAATTTAGTTAATTTGGTTTATTATGGTTTATTTGGTTTTAACCGAAAACCCAACCGTTCAACGCTTGTTTTTCTTAACCTCTTCCATCGACTCTAGTTTTTCATGTTGGTGATCAGAGACCTTCACAACAGAAATAAAAAGATAAAAAGATGGACAAATTGTGACGATCAAAAAACTATTGGACACATATCATTAATCATACATTGAAATACATCAAGCAATAAAGACCTTATACTACTCGTAACCAAAGACTCTCATAAACCATGTACATTTTTTTTACGGCGGTTGGAACTACCCCAATATCCAAGTGAGCCTTTTGAGACGGGATGTCAACCGTTCATACTAATTGTAACGCTACACATCTGACTCACCTAAGAACATCATCAAGGGAGAAGAGTGGCGTTAACAAACTAGGAAAAACAAATCTATGACTTTAACCTACTATCTAATAGAGATGACAAAAAACCGGTTTGCACTTCCGAACTGCTTTAGAACCCAACTTGAAGCCACCACACAAACCGGTGTGGACCAAACCGAAACTGGCTATGTGTATATCGGTTTGCCTCCTTGTCCCTCAAAGCGGTTTATAACCCGACCCGCTCTCTCATGAAATTCAACCCGACTAAACAAGGCGGTTTTGGGTCCCAAATCGGTTTCATACAGACCCAAACACGTTCCATATGGTTTGAATATTTTGTCAACAAAGCGGTTATAACCCGAATCAGTTTCTGTTTAAACCGGTTTTGACTATCTATTTACAACCCGAACCAACTTTATAAAAAACTTCATGAACCCATGGCCCATCAAACTGCTGGCCCTTACCCGTTACAACTAACCAACCCTTACCCGTTGACACGTCAATTTTAACCCAACACTCTACTGATTAATGATTACAACAACAATTTGGTTTCTCTTTAAACAGTTAACTTGCAGTTTCATCTTCCATCGTTTGAAGAACAAAAACACATTATTTGATATTGTGCCTCTTAAAAGTTTAACTTCGGTGTAGTTCGTCAATTGAAATTCGCAGGTCTTCAATTGAGATTACTTCATTCGATTTCACCTACTTCTAGTTCACTTTTTTTGTTCGTTTTCTTTAACGAGTTCACCTATTATGATCCATGCTAAAAAGATTCGTAATGTTAACTGGTTCTTCTTTGTTCACTTTTTTTGTTCGTTTTCTTTAACGAGTTAACCTATTATGATCCATGCTAAAAAGATTCGTTATGTTAACTGGTTCTTCTTTGTTGATACTTTTAATTGATAAATTCATATTCATGGGATGGTTAATCAGATAACCACCTCTTGCGTGAAAAATCAAGAAACACACTTAAGTGAACTTTAAATATTTTATTCATTCATACGTTATTATTTTGAAAATGAATTGCATCATTGAATCACAATATTTTTCCTATTTCTAAAGAGTATAGTGATGCCACAAAAAAAAAAAAAAAAAAATTCGCGTAAAAAATTCGTTACATAGTGCATGTATGCATTGTGAAGGTAATTAACATATATTGGTTTCACATATCCTAAAGTTAAACTCTTAAAGCTAAACCTTAAAAGTAAAGTTAAATACTAAAGATAAACCATAAAAGCTAAAATTAAAAACTAAAAGCTAAAGCTAAAACTTGAAAGGTAAATGTAAAGCTAAAACTTTAAAAGCTAAATAATAAAAGTTAAACCATCAAAACCAACCCCTAGATCTAAAGCAAAACCTTAAATTTTTGACGTGATTTTATTTGGTTATTTAAATAACTTCATTATACTCGTTTGAAAAATGAGAAAAATTGTGATTAAACGCATGAAAAAATGGAAATTTTTAAAATTCAAATAAGTATTTGTTGATGAAGTAGATTTCATTTGAACTTCCGCATTGATTTCATTTGAATATCTGATAACTTGAATTTCTAGATGATTTGGTTTAATAAAAGGAATAGTAATAAACTGGAATGTCTATAATTCCCTTACATTGATGAAGGCAAGTAAAAATCCTTTATCGCCGTTAAAAAAGAAGTAAAAATCCTTTAAATGAAAATTGATGACAAGAATTCTAATCTTCATTTCTTTGTATTTGCTTTTGTAACTTTATTATATTTAATTGATTATTTTACTTTCATGATTACCTTTATTATATTAAATTGATTATTTTTTAAATTACATTTTTATTCCACCATAATACTTGAACTCTCACAATTATAACAGACAAACATCATAATATTTGATCATTTAATCATTAGTTATAATATTAAATTAATATGTATAAACTTTTAATTTAAACTATGTGGTAAAAAATTAGATATTAAATTAAATTGATATGCATAATATTTAATATATTTCCATTTAGTTTAAATTTGAAAATACCTCTGAAAAAGTGTTTTTTAGAATAGACTTTTCCATTTTTACAGTTTCACTTTTTCTTTAATCGGCTTTTACTGTTTTACTGCCGTGAAAAAATCCAACTGCACCACCAATAAAATAAAATTATAAAGGACCAGTCCTAGCTGACAACAACAGAGAGAATGGCGGGAATTATAGATACAGACAAATATATGTACGTTCTGCTTTTTTTTTCATTTAACTTAATTAATTAATTTCACTAATAAAAAACAGACAAAAAAGGAAACAAAAATTTAGAAAACCGGTTAAAAGTAGAAAAGACCAAACAGCCCTTCCTGAAAGCAAACCACTACACCGTATATCCGGTATCAATCAAGTGCATTAGGGCCAGTACAGTAATTTACAACATGGTTCCACACCCACTGCACCAAAAACCTTCGTCGGATCCCGTGCATATTGTACGTCGCACCGTCTCTATCGTTCAACATTTGTCCGGTGTAGGACCCACCACCGCCGGTCCCGTAAATCCCTTCACATAAATCGGCGATTTCCACCGGAGCCACCGGATCTTGACCGGCGTACCAAGCGTTCACAAGTGGATTCGAAGCCAACTCAGCGATTTCGTGACCAATCACACTAATCATCCCGTCGATTCCGACGTCTCCGTTCGGTGATTTCACCGGTTTTAAACCGGGAATGTAGCTGGGAACTGCAAACGGGTACGCGCACGTACCCGGACACAGTTTGCCCGAATTCCCGATCCAAGCGTAGGGTAAAGTATACCCTACGATTGACGGGAATGTAAAATAATGAAACCCGCATACGTTCTGGCAAAAATCCTGAACGTAAACGTCTTCTGACGTTAGTAACAGATACAATCCACTTTTGGGGCTAATTGGTAACGGTTTTGTTTTAGCCGTCACGGCGGCTTTAATCACCGACTGTACTGAAAGACGAGTGAGTGTTTTTCCATGAGATAAAAGCCGGTCGTTTTTCTCTTCACCAAGACGAACGGTTCGCGAGATGTTCGAACCGGTCTGATCGGTGTAGAGCTGAACCGTTTTCCACCAACCGGAAACTGATGGAGACCGGGCAGTGGTGGCGGAGATTGAGTTTATGAACTCGCGGATGATCCGTTTCTGAGATTTGGGCCAATTGCCGTACCAGATGATGTGTACGGTGATGTTTGCGGTGAGAACCGGACCCATGTGGTACCGGAGTTTGACAAATTCCGATGAACCTTCGTATTTTTTTGAGTTTCCGAATTCGAGTTCAGTTGTGTTGTTGGTTTGGTGGGACCATGGGCGCCATGCGATTGAGGGGTTGATGAGGAGGAAAATGGTGAAGATGGTGAGGATGGTGATCAGTGGTGCCGGCGACCGGAGATTGGTTTCGGACCACCGGCTCATCTTTTGGGGATGTGTGGGTTGTGAGTGCAAGGACAAGTGGTTTTTGGGTGAGACGATGTGTAATTGTATATATACAGAACGAAAATATTGAGACTGAATTTACGGTTTATCCCCCTTGATTTTGGAGTTTTATAGTTTTGGCTTCTAGGAATAATGTGGTGATTGATTTGGATTTAACTATTCGTTTCTTACTTTCTTTCTAATTTAAATGATGACATTTTCAAATGCGTTTGTTTCGAAGACTAGTCTTTATACTTAAAAAAGAACAGTACCGCATAACGAATCACATATTATCATAGGATGAACATTTTTTTAAGTTTAAAAATCATATGTTTAATATAATAATCACATAAATAACCAAGTTTATTGGTATAAAGAAAATATAAGCGTTCACTTTAAACCTACTATATCCCAAAAGGTTATACTAGAGCTGGCCAGCTCACGATTTTGTCCTTTCAAGCCATTGATCCACACCGATTTCTTTTAGCCTACGATTGACTTAAACGATTTTGTCCTTGCAAGCCATTGCTTATTCTGGTTGGCTTGAAATGTCAAATTATATGAGTATATGAGCCGGCTACATGGCTACTTAGTAAGGCAAACGACGGCTTTGAGATATTTAATAGTCATGTTAGCTTTTTTAGTTCGTAGACTTGATCATTTATGTTATTTTCTCCTATTTTGATGTTTGAAATTTAATAAAATTTGCATACTGTTTAGTGTCTAAAAAATAGACAAAGTTTTGTGTTTGGTTTGTGTGCTCAAAGGATTGGCATTAAATTTGATTATAAATGGTTAAATACAATCAATTTTATTAAAGAAAAATTTTCTAAACTAAGACGAAACTTTGATAAAACTCAAAAACCCAAGCAAGTTGGTAGCCCAAACAAAAAGTCACACATCGTCTATAAAGTTAAAATTATATTTTTAATAATTGAGTATAAATTTGAATACCAATCTAAACATGAAGTCATAGTCAACCTATAACCCCACTAAATTAGCTGTAAGTGGACTTTTTTTACCTTTTTTAAACAGCTCAATATATACAATACTTCAAATAGAACGAAAAATATTTAATGAATGAAATATGAGGCAATAGTTGGTTTTCCCTATGATATCTCGGTCGTGGATAGTGGGATTAAAAATCCAATTTGTTTATTGCATTTTGTTTGATCTCTTTATACCATATTACTGGACACTAGTATACTGGATATATAGTCTGAAGAGAAACTTTAATTCTTGCGAAAACATTAGAATTATAATTCGCTTTACTCTTTTAGTGCTCGTAACCTGTTGAAGTAATAGAATCCGGGTTGGGCAAAACGTCAGTTAGAGCCTCGTCTTGCTATCCCGATGATGGATCTAAACTGCAACACAAAGAAAACCTACGTTAGAGGGCCCGAGG
>WOUH02000041.1:4698101-4708828 GCA_009936405.2 Stevia rebaudiana | reverse complement strand
CCCCCCCCCCCCCCCCCCCCCTCTCCTAAGTTTTTTGAATCGTTCGAAACAATTTGTTCAGTGTTCACATTAGTTTCACCAAGTAAATAATTAAGTGATGGTAGTAGACCTTATACACGACATTAACTTGCTAAGAAAACATTGATACATACATAAAAATGGTCAATTAGTACAAAAACATATTTTTTTTGGTTTTCAAAAATGAGAAAACAACTCATTACCAAATTTGATGAATAGTTGTCAATAGCGCAATAGTTGTCAATAGTTCAGGTAGTGCTTGCTATAACCTTTAGCGTAGCATATAGGTGTTTGCTGTTAAAACATAATAGCGACCGAATAGCTCCAATTTAGCTACGATTTAGGGTTTTTTTTTGTGATTAGCATATATTTAGGCTTTTTATCGACTTATTAGAGTTTTTGAACATAAATTGCTCCAAAGATAATGGCATAAATTTACTACAAAATAGCTCTAAATTCTATAAAATTTTAATTAACCTAATAAAACAAGCTAAAAATTCTACAAAATTATATATCGCTAAACATGAAATCAGGCATTATTTCGTCGCTATTGCTACGTAGGATATAGGTAGCTTGACAACTATGACTTAACCAATGAACCACCAGAACATAACAGCAACTAACCAAGACCTAACCAGTTAAGTCTTTGGTCCAGCTTTTCTCGCTTTTAGTCTCGGTCCATGTTTTGACCCACTTACACCCGTGTGACATTGAAACTCCTATCGTCATACTACATAAAACCCACGACCAGGAACAGAAAGTGTAAATATTGTATTAAGGAAAAACATTAAAAACTAAATTATGTTTAGTCTATAAAAAATTAAAAATAAAAAGAACAAACCCAAAGTACCATCTGACAGACTTATAATTTGACCTTACAGATTAACTAAAAAGGTAAAAAGTAAAAAGTAAAAAACCTTATGTAACCTTGATATTTGGTATGTAATGTTGAAACAAAGATCATTGTTGACCATCAATGCTGTTGTTGCTTTCCATTTCTTCTGCATCCTCAAACCTTTGATCGTTTATTTGAAGCTGAGGTGTGCACAGAAGAACAAAATGTAAATTGTCAGCCAACTAACAAAAATAAAAAATTATGTATGCAGATTGAAAACAATAAATTAAATTATTATGAAAACATACCTCTAGCACATTGCGCGCTAAATCATGATTTCCATTTGAATGACCAATTGTGCTGAAATTTGTTTGAGATGAATCCCATTCTGGATCAACTTCATCTGAAACATGCCAGTAAGTTGCATAATTTTAAAACTTAATATGATTACAAAAAAATTATTAAATCAATTATGTGATAAATAACTGAAAGATTAGGATTTGTATAAAAAAAAATTTTCAACCCATTTAGCCTATTTCCTGTCAAGGTATTTATTTATTCATCCGTTAGAGAGAGAAAAATAAAAAAAAATAAAGATAAAAATTAAAAACAATTGGGCTTCTCTGGGAAAAGTAATGACCAAACAGCATAAGTGTGTTCATACCTGACTGATCAGCACTGAAAACCCAATTATGCTCCTCTTCTTCCTCTGAAAAATAAAAATCAATTAAATAAATAATATGAGTAAACAAATGGAAATAAGTTATTGTTACAGCAAGCATTTCACCTTCAACAGGTTCAGGGTTTAACTCTGCACATTCACTAAACACTTCAAAAAGAGCATCAACTGTCAACACAGTAAGTCAATAAGTTATGACATAATCAAAAAGATTTAAATATAAAACAACCGTATTGAAATTATGTGTTGTATTTAAGTAAGGATTATACGTTGATTAGGGTCTGAAGGCACTAGCCTCATCTCTGTGATTTTTGATAAATCCAATGTTTCGTCAGATTCTGAATCAGAGCTTTCAGATTCATCATCTTCATCTCCTGTATCAATCTAAGATAATAATAAATTATACATACTAACGCGTGTAGAATAAACAAAGAAATTGTATAACCAAACTTTCAAGTATAACAGAATTATTTACATTAGTTTTTAAATAATAACAGTTCAATCTGTATGAATACTAAAAATTCCTTAACTTTTGAAGTAAATAGTCAATTATGAATAGTGGGATAGTGTATGCAATATGCATTGCAAAAAAAAAAGATTTGTTTATACCAGAATATAATAACAAAGTACATTACATCCCTTGATAAATAAAATACTGATAATGAAAAAAAGAGCTTTTTTCATGTAACCATAAACAATTGCACATGTCCTTAACATGTTGCAGTTTTTTATTCTTTTTTCTTCATCAACATAATACAAAAAGGTTTCAAAACTAGGTGACTGTAGAGACATAACATTTTCTAAACAAGAAGATAAAATTACAACTTGCATGTAACAGACTTTCTATTAAATTATTTTGTTAGTAATAAATGTTATGACTCTATGGACACTAAAGATATATCAGTTCTAATAATGCATAACTGAACATCTATACCAAGCTGCAACTTAAAAAACTCATGTATTTCATGGACTTTTTTATCATTATTTTTCTTCTGAGATTCTTGATCATAAAAAAAAATTCCTTTTACAGAATAAAACAAAAAAAATGTCATGTTTATTAGTTTTGAATTAGACTCCCTATCCATCCTCGATAACCTAGACATTTGATGACTTACATTGACCTAAAATGCAAGCAGAACTTGTTAGAGAGAAAATTGAATGTAAAAAATGTAGACTAATTCTGTTAAATAACCTCTTTGTATAATTACCATCTAACAAACAATTAACTATATGCAACTAACTCATGTACCACCTAATACTGTCAAACATAACACAAGCCATTCAGTAGACAGTAATCAACTACCAAATCTGATTCTTACTCCAAAAATAGAGCTAAAAACAAGCCAAGACCGAAACATCGTAATTCTTAAAATACAACAAAATCCACTACAAATTATACAGTGATAGTTTTAATATACACATACCTGTGTATATATGCAGGGAGATGAATACGCCTCAGGGTCTCTAGACACCGCGTGAAGAGACACCGACAAGAAATCAACCGCGTAACCTTTCGTTCTCTCAGTATCGCTCAACCATATCACTTGTCTGCAGAATTACATCATCAGGAATCACAGAAATATTCAATTACATACACAAATGCAGACAAATTACTAGAGTTTTACTTGGAGGAGATGTAAAGTGTGCCGGGAGACTCGGGAGGACGGTTGCCGAGAACAATGGCGACGGCCGGTTGGATATGCATAAGCTCCTCGCCGTTGTCAGCATCGAGAACAGGTTCACCGGCGACGGAATCGCCAGATCGGTGGGTGAAATTCCTTAGTCCTGCTACCATTGTTGATAGTTTCAAGTTTCAACCGTGTCTAAAACCCTAGGTCGCTTTACTGCAGTTGCTTGGTTAGTTTATTTTGGTTCTTCAATTGTAGAATGATACTTGGCGGAGAATTTGAAATCTTTATGAAAATTTATATCGTTTTGAGCCGTTCAAATAAAAAAATAAATAACCAAGGTGATGGTCGTCAATGTATAATGTTGAAAAACCTTGAAGTGTAGGAATTAACAAGAAATGACACAACTCATTAAAGATTAGTTAGGAGTGTAAAAAAAAAACTCACGTACCGAAACTTTATATATATTCACAGACAAAGCTGGGTAAAAATGACAGACGATAATTATAAAAATACGGACGAGTTATGTAATTTGTATTTATGAAAAAAATGGATTGGTGATTAAACTTTTATTCGCAAACAGTAAGTGGGTAAAAAGACCAAAGCTTTAAAATTATAGACTGAAGGTTTAAAAATACAGACTTTAGGATCGGTAAATACCCTAGTTCATCCGTTGAGGATTGATTTCATCATATCTCCTCTATTAAAGATTAATCTTTGTTAGGAATTTTAGTATTTTTTGGGTTATATTTGATTATTGATTAGTTTTTTATGAAATTATATACTAATGAAATATTTATGAGTTAAAGTTGTAGTTTATGAAATTACAAGATTAACTATTCAGGTCGGTTGAACCGTTCGGTATAGCCCGGTTCAACTGGTTGAACCTTTTTTTTCATCAATCCAGTATGATTAAATACCGGTTTTTAAAACATTGATTTAAACCCATGAAAAATTAAACCAGAGTTGATCTTCTTGTTGGCAATCATTTGTCATTACTCACAATTACATGTTTACTCCACATGACGTTAGTCAAAGTGGTTGTGTACATAGTACCAAGGTTTTAAATACTCACAATTACATGTTCACTCCAAATGACGTTAGTCAAATTAGTTGTGTACATAGTACCAAGGTTTTAAAAACCGGACCGGAGTGGCCAGTCCAACCGGGTCAACCGGGAAACGCTAGCTTCAGCGGTCCGGCCAACCCCCCTTTAACGGTTTTCAAAATACCCAGCCGATTCTTTGCGAACCGGTTGAACCGGTAACCGTGAACCGGTTTAAACCGGAAATAGTTGATATTTGGAAGAAAATGCTAAGTTGCTAACTTTATAGATGCCAAAGAACAATCTGATTCAGGGGCGCAGCTCTTAACGGGCCAGGGGTTGGTTACAAGTGGGATAGAATCCTTGAAAGTTCTTAAAAGAAAGATGCTAAAAGTGAACTAAATCTTGTGTTGGTTACAAGTTTCGAACCTGTGACTAGAGCTGTCCAAAAAGCTCATAGCTCGGAGCTCGCTCGGAAAAAGTTTCGAAAAAGCTCGACTCGAATGAAGCTCGCTCGGAAAAAGTTTCGAAAAAGCTCTTAGAGCATTCACATTAGAGTCTCTATAAATTATGTGAGTGGGTTTTTTATATTATAAAGACTGGTTGAAAGTGGTTGTGAGTAGTGAGATATAGAGAAACTGATGAAACTAGTAAATATATAGAAACACTGTTCATCAAAGTAAATTGGAGAGAGAAAAAGTAGTGAAAAAGGTAAAAAGTATTATTATTTAATTGAATATAAGAGAGAAAAAGTAGTGAAAAGATAAAAAGTATTATTATTTAATTGAATAGGAAAGAGAAAAGGTAGTGATTTTTTATGAATTATAAAGAAAAATATGGAGATGCTAATGTGAATGCTCTTATAAATAAATAGTTTTATTATTAAAATATAAGCTTTTTAAAACCCTAAATCTCATTTTAGTCGTATATCTAATTGCATATCTCAAATCTAGACCTATAGAAAAGCCAGAAAAAGCTGAACTTGAAGTGTATTTGGAAGAATCAATTTATGCAAGTTTAGATAACAATGAGTTTGATGTTTTGAATAACATATTTATGGTTTTGTTGAACGTTATGACTTTATTTGTATCCCTTCCATGGACTTGTTTTATGAGATACTAAAATAATGTATGTTGAACTTAAAATTTACAGCAATACTAAATTTTCTTTTTAAATAGAGCCAAAACGAACCGAGCCGAGCTAGCTCGGTTTAAAACCAAGCTGAGTTAGAGCTCACATATTAGGCTCGGATTGCAATTCGAGCCGAGCCGAGCCAGCTCGGTTTATAATGAGAGCCGAGTTAGTATGAACAGCCCTACCTGTGACCTAGTGTATGGAACAGTTTGAACTTACCAACTCAACCACCTAGATTTGTTTATATCTGCTAACTAAATATATTTTAATTAGTGTTAAGCGCATACATACAATAAAGTTTAAACCCAAAACATCTTTGAACCTCTAAGGTAGTTTCTTGAGCAGGTTAAAAAATCTTATAACCTGATGAGTTGGTCGTGTATATATGTAGTATTTTACATTTTTATATGTCATCCGGTCCGACCGTATGGACCGGTCCGACCAGTGGACCAATAGAACGTCCGGTTCATCGTCCGGTCCGGTTTTTAAAACATTGCATACTACGGCTTAATCTTGAAAATTTAGTGTTAACTCATGGTGGTTGCAAAATTTGTTCTATTATTATTATCATAACATACAAAGGAATCATGGTATAATTCCCATTTGAAAAAAGGAATCAATCGACGGAAACCACAAGGTTTTACATCACAACATTTGAATTAAATTTATTCACAAACAACCTTTTTAATAAAAAAAACACAAAACACACAAGCTTCAGGTTTCTGGAGCATACCTGAAGTATCGTTTATCAAAACTAGAAAAAAAAAAAGCAGAAAACCCCAAATCAGGAGTGAAAAAAAAATACCACAAGAAAATATAGCATCTAAAAAAACCGAGCAAAAGAAGTGTGACCCGACAGCCCGTTAGCAGCTTCAACCTGCATAACAAACGGGTCAAATAAAATAATCTTGTTAAAAAGGGACTTAATCAAATGGGTTGTTAGAAGTTGACTTTAATGTATACAACCACCAATATCATTTTATGAATTTATTCACAGTTTTAGATTTTTTTCGTAGAAAACACAGACAATGTCATATGTTTCAACCAGAAAATCATATGTGTTCAAGCATAACCATCAAGACAAATTATAATAAAGTCAATAACTCAATATATAAAGCAATTTAGACCAAGATAACTTTTGTTGTATAACATGTCACACAATTGAAAATAAAATTAGTCGAGATGCTTGTTGGATGTTTATGTTTAAATCATGATTACAATAATGAATTATATATTTGCCGATACATGATTAAAAATCTACAAATCATGCAACATTTTACAATTCCTAAACACAACATATTGCATATACATAGTAGCACTTAAAAGGACAATTTCAAATAACTCGCATCCATCTTTAATTACTTCAGCAAAATTAAAATTACACTGCAATATGTCAACTTTCTCTTTCTGTTGAAAACTAAAGATTTACGAATAGAAAAAAATATACATATTTTAAAAGATGGTGTCCCTCAGAAAACACGTTGCTGCTAAAATACTCAAAATGTGTAACTAATAATCAGATTCCTATTTTAGTGTTACATTGATCCTTCGATCCAGATGTAGAGTGCTTACTTTTGCTTTAAGTCTAAACCAGTCAGATAAATCATTTTTCCAAGTTTTCTTTCAACAACATAATATTAAACATTATCCACTCAAATTACATAGATAAACACTATTAATGAACCACTGATATATACAGATTAGTGATTTTCTTTCCCTTTTTTTCTGATATAAGGATTATAAATTGAAATAGATGCAGTCCAACGAACAACAGTGACTTACTTTAACTTTAACCACACATAAAAACCATAATATTGATTGATAACATTGCCTTTTTCATTTTGACTTGATTAGCATAAAACTAAAATTGATACAAATGCGTATCATTAACCATTCAAAGAAAGACACTTTAATCACTGCAATTAGCAAATTTTGAGTTTTAAAGTGTGACGAACCCAAAGAAACTTGGAATATGGAGAACAATGAATACAAATATCTCAAATTGGTACCGAATTTTGGGACGATCTGATAAGACATAATTTGGGGCATAAATGAACAATAAACCTATCAAATGCATATGCTATAATTGTATATATTACGTCAAGGAAAAAAAGGATGCGGAAATCACAACTTACAAATCATTTCGCAACCATTCGTGCAATGAAATCCTCGTACTTGATCTTCCCATCGGATCCAACATCAATTTCTTTAATCCACTCATCAAACTCCGCAGGCTCTAGCTTCTCCCCGATGCTCGTGAGTATATGTTTGAGATCTGCAACGACTACGAACCCGGTTCCGTCCTTGTCGATAACCTTAAACGCATCACGGAGCTGGCGATCAAAAGGCTCCGGTTTGAGGTGTTTCCCCATCAATTCGGTAAACCTGTTGAAATCAAAAGGAGATGTGAGCTTTTCCTCGGCGATTATGGATTTGAGCTGCGCTTGTGTAGGGTTTCCGCCGAGAGAACGCATGAGAATCCCAAGCTCCGATGGGGCGATCTTGCCGTCGCCGTCGGTGTCGAAGAGGGTGAAGGCCTCTTTCATGGCGGAAACCTGATCATTGCTCAAATCTTTACCCATTGCTATGGAGATTTTGGAAAACTTTGAATCGGTGTCTCGTTTTCTGTGTCTGAATTTGGGGAATGAATGTGAACGAATGAATGTCTCTGATAGCTTTTAGAAACATATGTTCGGAGAGAATTATTAACGTCCATCAAATGTTTTGGGCCTTATAATGCGGCCCAACTGACTATTTTGGGCCGTCAAGAGTCATTATTAAGAAAGGAAGCGAAAGGCATTTAAGAGAAACTATAAGGCTATTAACATTGGTATATTATCTATCATATACCCTTATAAAATGTGGCATGCGTATTGTGCGGAACTCTGCAACGGGTCCGAATACTAAAATGTGTATACAAATCATATCGTAACGATTGTCAACTTTAAAATCAAGACGCAATATTGTAAGAGTCGGCCTCCAAGCCAAATAATCGCCGAAAGGAGGTGTTTCGAGGTAATTTTATGTTATTCCGGCGAGGTCCAAGGATTCGGTCAAAGTTAACACTTCAAGAAGGCTAGGGTATGATGTAAAGTGGTGTATCTATCCTTTTAATTTATTATAATTACAGTTGGACATAGTTTGATCCAATTATTTGATTTAAACATGTATTTTATTGACTATTAGTAATATTAGTATAACTAACATGTATAAGTATGTTTTTTTAGTTCACACACGAGTGACTCGTCCCAAATAAACCTTCCTCTCTCATATGATACCAACGATTCCTATACAATACCAACAATTCCTATATAGGTTGAATCTTGAGTCTTAAACACCAACTTTCCAAAAGTTATTGTTGTTCACGCACTCTTTTAGCTAGTTACTTTCTGGTCTTTATAAAATTTCACACAATTCCAAAATAAAGTGAAATTGGTGTCTGACTCAGTATAATACTTAATCATTCAGGCATCTGCTCGCGAAACAAACAACATGAATTATTAAGTGCTGAACCATTAAGTGCTGAACCATTAAGAACATTGTTAAGAGCTAAACAAACAAAACCTTAGACCTCTGAACGAAGGACTGTTAGGGGCACGGATGTTACACGAAGGGCTATTAATGTAACTTGATATAACTTCACACACGACTTCATTTTTGGGACGATCGCTAGGCGGTTTCAGAGTCTACGTTGACGCTTATATCTTCACATAACAAATTTAACAATCTTAACATCTTCATCTACAAATATTATATACAGAGAAATAAGAATTAAGATTGTAGGAGGTGATGGGGAACCTATCGTGTGTGTTTGTAGGTTGCATAGATCAAGCAAGCGTTGGAATCGTTGAAAAATGGGGTCGATTCGAGAAATTGGCTCAACCGGGGCTCAATTTCTTCAACCCTTGCGCCGGTCAGTATCTCGCCGGTGTTCTCTCCACCAGGATCCAATCTATTGATGTCAAAATCGAGACCAAAACCAAGGTTTTTTCTCCGTTCATTGTTATTTATACGATCTGTTGATTTTTGGTTTTATCAGTTATCGTTCATTCCGATTGTTGGTTTAAACTTTGATTATAGAACATACGATTATAATTAATTGGTTATCATGTGATTTGAAGTATAAGAAGCTAGAGCGAGTTAGTTTTGGATTTAGCAAGGGGAAAAGATAATAAATGAACTTTTGATCATCAATTGTCAAAAGCTTGTGAAATTGGCTAATGCCTAATAGCATTAGGTTAGGGTTTTTATTGGTACCATTAATTAGTAAACTCTTTTATTAAAGTGTGGTTAAATTATCATGTGCATGCTGCTGCAGTTAGCTAAAATAGCTCCAATAATAAAACTATTATACAGTTAACAGTTCTGCAAAGACAAATTAGATGTAAAAAATGAACACATGAAATTATATCTGATCAATAAAAGGTACATATGTGTATACATGTTAATTAAATCAATATGTCTTTAGACTGACCTTAAAATGAACATTCACATTTTATACCGATTCTTGATTTTGCAGGACAACGTATTTGTTCAGATAGTTTCTTCAATTCAGTACCGTGTAATTAAGCAAAGTGCTGATGATGCATTTTACGAGTTGCAGAACCCCGGTGAACAAATTCAGGCGTATGTTTTTGATGGTAAATTGTTTTGATTCATAAACATTTAACTTCTTTCACAGTAATTATTGATCTGGAATTGGAAAGATAGATGATTCAGGTTGGGTTGACCCAATACATGTTTTATTCAAAATTGTCTAATTTTTTTAATAAATTTCAGTTTTTGATTTATTTTTGTTTTGTCAGTTGTAAGAGCACAGGTTCCAAGGATGACTTTGGATCAACTATTTGAACAGAAAGATGAAGTTGCAAAAACTGTATTGGAGGAACTTGAGAAGGTATATTATATATATATGATTTATATATTTATGGGAATGTATAAAATAGAAACCCATGTTCAATGAAAAACCTTAGAAAACCATATGAAAAGTTATATTTAAAAAAACTAGGGTAGGATTTATATGTATTTTCGTCCAGTGGCGTACCCACTTTGGGCTTATGGGGGCAGCCGCCCACCGTGAAATTTTTTTTTTCAGTGTTACATATATGTTAAAATCCCGACCGACCCCCATAAAATTTTGTGATCGACCCCCATCCGCCCCAATCCAATTTTAATTTCTAATTTTAGTTATAAAACATTAAAACCCAAGTTGAAAATATATCTAACTAATAATATAAACTTAGTTAAAATAAGTTCAAGTCCATTATTAACTTTTATAAATAACCAACTCACAAATACCATCTATCAAATAAGTTCATTATTATTTTTAATATATTAAACCAAACCCACCACTAGAGGTGATCAAAGGATACGGTCAACAAAAGTCAA
>WOUH02000041.1:4662312-4685988 GCA_009936405.2 Stevia rebaudiana | reverse complement strand
TTTTAAATAATGTGACTTTTTTTATAAAATGAAATGATTAATCAATCATCAATACAGCCCCCCATACAGCCCATGCAATTCCACCATTTTACTCACCTACTTTACTCTTTCTCTCTCCTGCATGGCAGTCAATACAGATACAGCCCACATACAGCCCGGTATACCGGATAGCCTAAGTGTTTCGTGTATCAATTTCAAACTAGAGATGTTTTCTCTTAAGAATGTTTGATGCCTTTCATCTCATGATAGTAAAACTATATTTTAGATTCAGAAAACAAATTGTTTAGCCACTCAAAATAAGATAGGTACCTTTAAAACTAGCAAGTAAATCAAACACGTTCGATGGAAACCTTTTCAATTCTTTTGATTGTTGGAATATTTTTCAATTCAATTCCACTGTGTTAACCAAACGTTTTCCGAAGAAACCTCTATCAAAATTCTTTTGGTTAAAATTTTATTCAATTCAATTTCATTTTATGCCAACCATTCAGATAAAAACCTTTACAATTAAAATTTCAGTTTCATTAAATTTTGCAATACAAACTCATAGTACCTTTAACACTAGCAACATACGATTGCTTACTGTACAAAAAAGTTATAGCCAGTTGTAATAAAAATTTATTCTTTATTCCCACATAACTTCAAACAAAACAACACCAAAAAATTAATCAACACAGCTCATTAGAAAACGTGTGTAGAGAAAACTTAAAAAAAAAAAGTAATTGTAATGCAATCAGTTCGAGAACTTTGAGCAACAAAACACCTTAATTCCATTAAAAGATAACTTTGAGCAACATACAATAGATCATCAATCAACAAACGAAACACTATAAACCCTAATTGACAACCAAACAACAATCATTTTCACAAATCTAAGCCCTCTCTCCTCTAATCCTCCTAGCTAACTGCATATCCTTAGGCATAATCGTCACCCTTTTAGCATGAATCGCACACAAATTAGTATCTTCAAACAACCCTACCAAATAAGCTTCAGACGCCTCTTGAAGAGCAGCAACAGCACTGCTTTGAAACCTCAAATCCGTCTTGAAATCCTGTGCGATTTCTCTCACAAGTCTCTGAAATGGAAGCTTGCGGATCAACAGTTCAGTGCTCTTCTGGTACTTACGAATCTCTCTCAGCGCCACCGTTCCTGGCCTGAATCTGTGCGGTTTCTTCACTCCTCCGGTCGCCGGAGCTGATTTCCGGGCGGCTTTTGTTGCCAATTGTTTTCTTGGAGCTTTGCCGCCGGTTGATTTGCGAGCAGTTTGCTTAGTTCTTGCCATTGTTGTTGAATTTTACAGATATTGTTTCTATTGTTTGAATGTTTGGATGATGTGTGTTGAAATGTTCGGAGATTTGGTATTTATTCGTTTTTGTGGGGTGTGTTTGAAGTTTTTGTAATATGAGCGCCATAACAGATGGATCGTTGGATTGTCGATTAAGAAATTGACGGCTCAGATGGCATTTTTGGGGAGTATCCGGATAGCGATCCGTGTGCTTTTTCAAATTCTGTAGTTTTGAATTTTGATTACGATTTTCGTGTATTTGGTGAGCGGGAACAAAATGGTAAAAATACTTTTTTTTTTACTTTATTCCGGTACAAGTGAGGTGTAGAAGGGATTGTTGAAAAAAAGTATTGTGTTTTATGTTTTGGACTTAAAATACTTCTAATTTGAGTTTGATAGAAAATCTAATAGCCAAGATCAATTATATATATTCACTTTGTAGGTACTAAATTATGGATTGTATGTAAACCCAAACAACATTAACAAATTTATAAGGATTTCATCAATGGCATACCCTTCAACTACCATTTATAAAATAGTAAATTACCCTCAAAATTAAAAACCAGCACGCTATATATTGTGTCTTACTCATATAAATTTAACAATATACGACTAGGTAAACATTTAAAGTCGTCTTCGAGATTTTAAGTGTCTTATGTAACTATTAAAAACAGACCCATGTATATTAAAAAATATTCATAGATCGAAAATCGGCTTAACACTCTAATAGTTTATGATTTCATTGGTTTCTTGGTTTCTATATCATTTGTAATTGGATTAAAACTTTTAAATGTTAAATAGTTTGTAAATTTAATATATTTTTGTTATAAATATAATTTTATAAAAAAAAAGTTCAAAATTTTGGGCGATTGCACCTCCCGCACACCCCATAGCCCCCGTGACAAGATTCAGTAGTTATTAAAAAAATATTGAAAAACATGAATTAACATCTAAATTTCTCTCTATATGACTTTTTAGTGTTTATTACAAATTCAGTGCATACACTTCACGACTTAAAGTTATTAATTAAACTGTCTATAATAGACACCCAGTGGTTATGAAACCTAAGACTACAAATCCTTTCATGTGAACATAAGAGCATGGGTATACATGATGGTTGGATAGGTATGTGGTTATGCCACGTAGGCACCACGTGCAGCCACTTGAGGTGGAAATGCATTGTGGGGGTGTGTAAAAAGTTGTAATTGGTATGAGAATTGAATGTTTTATTATGAGTGGTTGAAAAAAAACAAAAACAAAAAAAAAATCAAAGCGCCATCACACCTGTGGTTCTAACCACTTTGACCACCACCACTCCTCAGTCATGTCTATGGGGACAGTGTGTTGGGCATGGTTGGCCCAAAAAACGCCCCCATGAAAATGTATACCCCTTGCTCTAATGTGAATATGAAATCCGTGTTGTGGAAACCCTCAAACCCCTCAAATAAAATTTAAAGTTCTATAAAGGAAAATAAATTTTAGAGTTTTATGAAAGGCAAGATTATTGATACATAACTCGTAAGAGCATTCACAGTAATTTACCTAAATACCTGTGAGAGGAACCTGTATAATTTAGGGTGTGGTTGAGAGTGATTGTGAGTAAAAGAGAGAGAAATATTTAGGGTTTTTGGTTGCTTTTCCCCAAAAAATAGGAAAAAATATGAAGATGATTTTGGTGTATTAGAGAGAAAAAATAATGATGTTATTTTAATAGTTTTTTTAAAGTGGTTGTAAGTGAACGAGAAAGAAAGAGATAATGATAAAGGTATGAAAAAGTATTATTTAATTAAAAAAAATACAAATGGGAATGGGAAAGCTAGTATGAATACTCGAAAATATGATGTGAAAAATGAATATAAATAAGAGAATGATAAACCATATAAACTCAAACAATCAGACTGTTTCAACTGGTAAGGCTAGATTTTGAGCCACACCTACCAGATTTTGCACAATAAAAACATCAACTTGCACAAAAAATCCATTTATATATGAAAATTACTCCAAATTATGCATAATGCATTATTATGGAGATGAACAAGCAATGAGCCAATGATCCATAAGCACAAAACATGAATATTCTCAAACTAGTTGTCATAACTCAAATGAATACAGATGTTTGCGCGCTATACAACAGTGGTACACGTGATAATATTACATCCTAGTTTCAAATGTATTATTCAAATGAGAAGCTTGAACTCCTTCATGTCGAAGAACCCCATATTCCCGATTTCATAAGCTAATACTTTGAACATTGTTTAAAAATCAATTGTATACACAAGCAGAAACAAAAACAGATACATATCAAAGAAACTTGGAATCCAAGTTTCAAATGTTTAAAACTTTTTGAAGAACTTAGACCCCCTTTTTCCCATATCAGACGATGAGAGTCTTGAAGATGCGTTACACGGGCACCATTTGAAGTTTTTAAGATTAGAAAATAAAACAGATAACATTGGAGTGACATCATCATCCTTAATGTTTTTACATGATATCACTTTGAGGCATTTGAGTTCTTTCCATGAAAGAACTACAGTTTCCAGACCTTGTGTTGTTAATCTTGAGCATCCTTCTATAGAAGCAATTTTCATCTTCCTGTGATCAAACAAGAAATTAGATGCAATTCATCTTGTTTTTTATTTGTGGGCTAAAGTTAAGCAATCTAATGGCCTTTAAAATCTTAATTGCCAATGACTAATTGTTAGATTATGTAAAAATATAAGTAGCAAATTGGATTTTAATAATTCAAGCTATGACACCTTTGCCAATAATAATCCATACTAGCAGTTTGACCAATAATAATCTCAGCTTTCACTTTTGTTGCCAAAGACAATCCCAATAGCTTAATCATCAATGATTTACACTCGATTTCGCTCACAATGATGATACTGTACAAAATCCAATAGAAATCAAGTGTAAATATTTGGTAATTATGCTACTAGCTTTTCCCTTCGTAATAAAAGTGAAAGTTGGGATCATCATTGGTCAAACTGATATAATGGATTATTATCAGCCAATGAGTCGTAGTTTTGGATTATTAAAATTCAATTTGCTAATACGTGCATATGAAAACTTTCGATTTACTAGACACTTAGTAACACGGCCAAATTTATGATATGTCTGTAAAAATTTAGCAACAAAGTGGGAAAAAATAACATAATGATATTATACCTGAATAGGCTTGCATTGAAGAATATTGCATCATTTAATCCCCAACAATTCTTGAAAACGACTTCCTCCACTGTTTGACATACAAGAAACAAGGCGCTTACACTTTGTTTATCTCTTAACTGGCACCTCTCCAAATGTAATCTTTCAAGAACCGGGCATAACCCTAAATGATCATCAAGTTCACGATTATGATCAATTTGCTTACACGAAACAAACTTCAAAGTTTTTAAACTGTCACAATAAGAAAGAGCTGACAACCACCCATTATCCATCCTATGATCACAAAAAGTCAACTCTTCGAGCATTTGACAACACTCACCAATGGCTTTAATCCCCTCATAACCACCCTCACATCCTTGAAGCTCAAGCTTCACTAACCTCTTACACCCTTGTGCCAAAATGATTAACCCTCGGTCAGAAACCACTGACTGATAGAACCCATCAACAACACCAATTAGCTTGAGTGTCTGCAGATTTGCAAATGCTGCTATCGCGATCAACACATTATCATTACACTGATGCAAAACCAGTTCTTGCATTGCAGGACATTCTTCAGCAACACTTAGTAACCCAATTTCACTACAATTCACAACCACAAGTCTGGTCAAATTCGGGTACACACTAGCTAGAACTTTCAAACCAAAATCAACTTCATCTACAGGTAGTATAACACGATCATCATCGCATAAAAACTCATCAGGACCTATGCGAAATGATCCAATTTCATGATTAATCAACATGCCAAAATCTGGATTACTGCTACTAGAAACCAGAGTTCCATGAACTAAATCGACATGTGTAAGATTAGGGAATCTAAAGAACATACGACCAGATATAAGAAAATCCCATTCAAGAACCCTAAGTGATCTTACCAAGCGGCCCTGAAGATTCAACCACCGTTTTGAGACCAAACAATTCGAGTTCCTCTGCGATCTTACTGGAAGTTTTGAGAGGATTTGGAGGAGGATCTCATCGGAAAGGAGTGAGGTGAGATCAGTAGGTGCAACAGTTTGGGGGAAATTAAAATCTAGGGTTTTGCTGGTGGCGGTGGTTGGCGGAATCGGTGGATAGTTGTTGGATAAGGAACGGCGACGAATGGCGCTACAAACGACTTGATTGAGAGCTAGATTGTTCTTCAACCAGAGATTTGTCAGACTTACCGGTGAAGGGTAGTTAGGGTTTTGATTCTCCACAGAGCACGACGACATTGGAACCGTTTTCTTCTTCTTCGAATCTTCAACTACAGCTAGCTTCTTCTCTGCTACACATTTGTTGCAAAATCCCTAAAATTTGTTGTATGATTCTTGTAAAGTATGATCGAATCACTCGTCTTCTTCGTGTTCTTTCTGTATTCGGCGCTCAACTGAAGAAAGAAAGTGGTAGTGGGTTTGTTCAGGTTTTTTTTTTATTTTTTTTATATTTAATTGCTGATATTTCGGTTTCCGGACTGATGACTTTTTCCGTTTTCGATTTTGAAGGCAACGGCTATAAAATGGGGCCAACGTTTACTTTTGCATGCTTAAATTGCTATTTTTCCATTAAGTTAACATCAATAAAACACTTATACATTTTTTTTAACCAGGACACCTAATTTTGAATATACAAGATTTGAAAACACTAACTATTTTACTGGAGGATACATCACTTTATAACCAAGATCTTTTTATAGAAAATAAAATAAGTATTTGTGATTAAGATCATACTTCCAAAACGTGATGGAAGATTTATCTCAAGTGTAACATATCTTGTACTAAAGCTAAATTTCTTGTAAATGTAGAGTTATAGTTTATAAAAAATTGAACAGTTTTCCGTTAAAAAAATGAAATGTGAAGAACTATTACAATAATATGTTAGGTTCGTAGGCCTTTTAGGGCAGCCGGCCCAAGCCCAGCCCGTTATGTGTTTTACCCTAGATTAGTCTATATATATATTGATCTTGTGTACTTGTAATGTTTTGAGCACCTTATAAAGATTACCTTAGTTACCTCCGTGGACGTAGGTCGGTTTAGACCGAACTACATTAAACCTTGTGTCGTTTACTGCTTTCGTGTGTGTTTGTGTGTGCATGTAATATCCCAACATAATACTCGTTTTACGACTAAACAACTAATTTCAATCAAATTTCATGTGTCAATCGAGAACTAAGACTCGCATAAAATTTTAAGAAATAACTGAGAACAAAAGGTAAAAGTTGAAAAATACAAAAACTCTAACTTGAATGGTGTGAATAGCAAAGAATCGGAGGATGAAGGTTGAGTGTTATAGCATAAATGTAGATATCAAAGCGTAGATATAGACTGCCATGGTTGTAAACTTTCACTGCATCAGCTAATTTAATTACATTAAATGGAATTTCATTCTATATTCATAACAATTACTTGAAAATAGGGGTGGAGATGACCACCTTTATTTTGTTATGCAGTGTAAAATTTGAATTTTTTTTCCAAAATTTTTACGTATATAGTCCGGCCTCCCTTAGTTTTTTCCCAAAATATTCCTGGCCCCCTATGTATTTTGATTCAAGCTCTGCCACTGCTTGAAAATATCTTCTAATAACTTCAAAGATGCAAAATTCATCCTCGATATCTCGTTCACTAAACCCCTGATCTTAATTACCAACATAACCAAGTGACTTTTTCGACAATTACCTCTTAAAAACATCAAAAGATTTTAAGGGTTCTACATCAAGGTTGAAGAACAGAAAGGCCACATAAGCCAAACTGAATCAAACTCTAGTCAAGTTTTCAATTTAATATTAATGAAAATTCGTAAGAAGAATGGGCTCATTCGACCTTGAATTGTGTACTTATTATACCCAGCCCAACAATGAACTCCCGAGGTTGTATCTTGAGGCTAAACAATGCAGATGTAAAACACAAAATCAACAACGTCAGCAACCATTAATGTAAATCAAATCAACTAAGGGAAACTATGTTTAACATCTTTGGGATTTAGTATTAGAAACCTATCTTATAAACAATGCTAAAACCATACAAAGCTTTTAAGGGTTTGGAGAGAACACACAAAGAAACCAAATATTATCTCAAACACCCTAGATTGGAGGTAGGCCATTTGGTGTGTAAGCACAAAGAAGTTGAAAGAAAATGGAAATAAGGTTTAGAGCTGAGAGAATTGAACAATCAGTTATAAATCAAAATGTCAAAGGAAAAGGAAAGAGGAGGGAAATATTTGAACACATGCTCGTATAAGAAAGGGCTTGCTTCAAGCTACCTTTTTAACAACAATTTTTAACACACTCCGTTTTTGACTGACTTTGAATCTGCAACTTAAAAAACGACACCTTAAGTTTAATGGCTTTAAACAACTACCAATACGAAATTTCAATGGAACAGACTAGCAATTGTTAGAACTTACAGCCAAATTGCATGTATGGGGTCAATCAAAATTTTTGTGATATATGTTCTAATGATTTATCAAAATCATTGAGGTGACTTGACCCATTTTCCTTTTTTTTTAACGATTTTCATTTTGTCTTCGGCGAGGTTAGTGGGACTCTCATCTTTATCACTAGACTCCAACTCAGGCCTGACCCTTGGGTTGTGCACCCCGTGCAACAACACAAGGCCCAAAGTCCAAGAGGGCGCAGTTTGACCTTGTACACATTAGTACGTTACCCTCTAATCTCCTATTACCATAAAGAGGTAACTTTGTAGAAATGTAACCAAGTTTCGCAAGTGTTCCAATTAAGTAGCTCAAATTTTTTTGTGCTTATAAAGTAACTCAACTTTCACTAAGTGCTCCAATTCTATGTAATTTTTTTTTTTAAATATATATCTTTTTTGAAATTGATTGAGGCAAATGAAACATATATGAATAATTGTTACTAACTAATAAATATTTATTCTTAATTTGACTTAAATTTTATAATTATGAACCTTTATTGTTATTTCATGAGCTTATTTTTTTCACAATTGCTTCAAAATTTAAGTTAATTGAAAAAAGTGTTTATTTATTTTAATTCAAGATTCATATATGTTTCAATTTCCTCAATAAATTTTAAAAATTTTAAACATTTTTTTATAAAATATATGGAATTGAAACACCTAGTAAAAGTTTAGTGACTTTAAAGAAACAAAAAAACTTCGGGTGACTTAACTGAAACAGTTGACAAACTTGATTACGGAAATTTTCCGTACCATAAATTGTATATGCATGAAATGTTCTACCCACCAAAAAAACTATTAGGTGGGCTTGGCCCAGTTACAAGTTTTATCTTTGTTTATACGTGAATAACAAAGTAACCAGTTTGAAAAATCCTTATTATCGCAAGTTTTATATATTGTATGAGTGAGGTATGTTAAGAAGGGTTCTTATAGTAAGAAGGTGTGTATCAAATGAACCCCGATTGAGCTCATTCTAGCAGCGTTGAAACCGTCTCGTCGAACCATTTCCGGCCCCCAAAAAATTTTAAGGGTTTGGAGAGAACACACAAAGAAACCAAATATGATCTCAAAAACCCTAGATTGGAGGTGGGCGATTTGGTGTGTAAGCACGAAGAAGTTGAAAGAAAATGTAAGTAAGGTTGAGAGAATTGAACAAGCAGTTATACATCAAAATGTCAAAGGAAAGGCAAAATGGAGGGAAAGGTATTACGGAAATATTTGGACACAAGTTCTGATGTGTTTGTGATCGTGCAGTAAAAACTGAAGTAATAATATTTATAAAAACGATCAAAACAAATCCACACAAAAACGGCAAGTGTACCAGTCGTATCGTAGTGTGAAGTATAAGACCGAGTCTCGTCCAATGACTCAATGGACAGAACCAAAGGCACACTCAGAAAAGTGAAAGGTCATGCAACTTAATTATCTAAGTGAGGTATTTTGGTTTTTTCACAGTCGAACAATCAAAAACAGCAAACATCAATTAAACAAGCAAATAACAATCAGATGAGAAAACACAATAGATACCTATGCTAGTATCATGCAATCATTCAAGTAATAACGGATCATGGACTCAATAATTGGTGATTTGGTTTCTTTAGATTAGTTAACTAATGACATAAGTAAGCTATGTGGAACTATCCTCTCGGCCTAGACCACTATAATGAAGACTCCTATTAGTTTAACTTATTAATACCCTAAATCTATGGATTAGGTTTCCTCTCGGCCTAACCTATCCGGCCTAATCTATGGATTAGTTTAACTTATTAAGTATCCCGCACCCGATTTTCCTTTCGAACTAAACCGTGCACTACGACTTTAAACCATTAACCAATTACACTTTCATTGCTAAAGACAAGTTCAATTAACCTAAGTCATCCTCTCGGTCCACTCAGATTAACCAACCCTGCAATAGACAACTTACTTCTATACCCTCTCGGTTTCAAGAACGCAAAACGCAACTTAAACTAGCAAATCTAACAAAACATCAATGCAATTTACTGACAAACTACACCTAGACTTGAATTTATTACCAATTACTATTACCTAACTGCTATGTATTTGATTAAAATCTGTATTTTAACTTGATTACAACCAATATAGATTATCATTGTCGAGACACCATTAATTAACAAGTAATTATACAATCAACATCACCTAGGCAATTATAAACGAGTTTAGCCAAGCATTATCATTGCAAACATCAAAATATCATTCAAACAAAGTGTATTCATCATTCAAACAGAAAGAAATAAAGAATTGTGCAACAACAAAGTAGAACAATCAAAGTCATTGATCTAAACAATGTAAAACCAACCGTATTAAGTAAGTAAACCATCCCAAGCTTCCAACTTGATGATTCCTACTGATTCTCCTCTTGAAATCGACCAAAGTTGTTGTGGAAGTCGAACCCCTAAACCCTTTGGATCGTGTTCTCTTTATAACTTGAAAATTAGGGTTTTTGCGGTTTTAAGGCCCCATGTGCGTCGTGTGAAGCCTGGAGACCTTCCTACGCGTACCGCGCGGGACAAATAGTCGAGAGGACGTTTTTGCTTTTCTAGACTGGGGCGGTACGCACGGCCGACACACGTCCGTCTTGCGTGTACCGCGGTCGTTTTGTATTTTAGAAACGCGTCGTGTGGCCATCTTGCATGGCACGCGGCCGTGTGGGTCTTCAGATTTCTTGTTTTTCTTGTCGTGTGTTCGTTCTTCGTCCGTTTTAGCTCGTTTTCGCTCCTTTAGCTCCCGAACACCTACATCTCAACATAACACTAACTAATATACAAAAATAATAAAAACTAATATAAATTACATAAAAAAAATACAAAATACAAGGAAAAATACGTGTGTTTTGCAACACATCAAGTTCGTATAAGAAAGAAGTTGCTTCAAGCTACCTTTTTAACAACAATTTTTTAACACAATTCGTTTTTTGCTTACTTTGAATCTGCAACCTAAACAACACCTTAAGTTTAATGGCTTCAAACAACCACCGGAGCGAAACTTCAATGGAACAGCCTAGCAATTGTTAGAACTTACAGCCCCATTTCATCTATGGGGTCAATCAAAATTTTTGTAATATATGTTCTAATGATTTTTCAAAATCATTGCGGTGACTTGACCCACTTTCTTTTTTTAACAATTTTCAATTTGTCTTTGTTAGTGGGACTCTCATCACTAGACTCCAACCCAGGCCTGACCCTTGGGCTTGCAACCCGTGCAACAGCACATGGCCCAAAGTCCAAGCGGGCGCAGTTTGACCTTGTACACATTAGTACATTACCCGCTAATCTCCTATTACCATAAATTGTATATGCATGAAATGTTGTACTCACCAAACAAAAAATAATAGATGATGGGCTTGGCCAAGTTACAAGTTTTATATTTGTTGATAGTGAATAACGAAGTAGCAAGTTTTAAAAATCCTTATTATCGCAAGTTTTATATTTTGTATTAGGTGCAATAACTTTTATTTTGGGTTCATGCTCTTCGTAAGTCCATTTTGGGTTCATTTCTACTCTCATTTTTTAAACCCAGTATAATAAATTGGAGCCATAAATTTAAATATATAAGATATATCACTCACTAAACACCTTTTTTTATATATAGAGGGCCATCTTTTAGTACTTGCACATAGCATCCGAAATCTTGAAATCTCATGTCCATGCTTTTTAGTAAATTTGATATCTCAATCTTGTTAAAATTAAGCAATCCAAATATATTCGTTACAACAAAAATGTAAACAGTGGAAACAATAATATTATATACAAAATTTTAAATAACATAAGATAATGTTACTTGTTGAATTCTTTTTCCGCTTCAAGTTTTACCTTTTTATATATATAAGATTATAAGCAAACATAGTTAGCAAGAACAAAATCATCGTAAAACAAAGTCCCTTTTACGTTTAATACAACCGATTCATTCTTCTCTTAATTTAGAATAAACACAATTTTCTATTAATAACCCAAAAAATAAAAGAAAAATTAATAAAAAAGGAACACTTCTATAGTCTATACCAATCCCCACCACTTAGAACCAGAAGAAAAACTTCTATTAACATTCAAACATTAGGCTTTTGTGCGGGAGGTTTTCCACCACCGTTGATCACTACTCTGCCACCACCGTCCGGTGACTTCCTCTTAGGTTTAGCTTCTAGTAACATTGACACTACATCCCTCATTGATGGCCGGTCAGCTGGGTTTCTACTCGTACATAACATTGCTACCTTCAATACGAGCAACATTTCTTCCCTTACCGAACTACACGAACCACCCGCATTTTCGTCCAACACTTCTTTTGCACTTTCTTTACTCTTAAGTTTTGATCTCACCCAATCCACGATGCTATTTCCGTCCCCAAATTCAGAATCAACGGATCTCTTACCACTTATCAGTTCCATTAACAGCACACCAAAACTGTATATGTCACTTTTTTCATCAACTTGCAAAGTGTATGCGTATTCTGCATCATTTAAATGTTTCAAAACTTTTAGTATATAAGTTATAACCATAGTTTAAAAAATTTTAGACAAACAATATCAAGAAATGCATATAGATGAAAATCATGAAATTGTCCCAATGTATTATATTCAAGAAAGTATAATACTTTAAAGTTTAGAAAGATATATACAAAATTGACCATTATATAAAATCATACACCAAAATGTCTACAAAGAGACAGAATGTGGATTCAAATTCGGTAGGATTCAAGTTATAATAAAAATCTAGGTGTTAATATTAAAGAAATTAAAAGAAAGAAGAACCATACCCGGAGCAATGTAACCATATGAGCCTGCAATTACCGACATTGATTCGTCACAATGAATGAGCTTTGCAACCCCAAAGTCCGCCACCCTTGCTTCCATCTCACCATCAAGTAGAATATTGCTTGGTTTCAAATCGCGATGAACCACCACCGGATCACAATCATGGTGCAAATAACAAATTCCTTGAGCCACCCCTAATGCAATCTTGTATCTTGTCACCCAATCCCCAACCAAATTGTCACATTTGTTCTTCCCGTGAAGTAAATCATCTAAGCTTCCATTAGGCATATACTCATAAAGCAGCATCGTGCATTCTTTATTACTACAACACCCCAACAATCTTACTATATTCCTATGCCTCACATTACCCAATACCTCCACCTCTGCCAACACGCCTTTCCGCCGTCTGATCGTTTCCTTGTGCTTTCCTCGTAGTTTCTTGATCGCTATGATCTCGCCACCTGACATTTCCGTCTTGTAAACTGTTCCGGTAGAACCCGTTCCAATAATCTTACCCGTCATCGATAAGCTCTCAACCACATCATCCGCGGTAAAGTTTAACCGTTGGAACGCGGTTAGTTTCCACGGACGCGTGTCTGGTTCTTCCACCACAAACCGTCTTTGGTAGTTTGCTTTAAAGAATCGAATTGCAGCTATAAGAATGATGAGACCAACCCCAAATGCTGCCACCATGATCCACATAATCGCTCCAATTGACCTTTTTGATTGATTTTGTTTCACTTCGGTTTCATTTTCGGTTCCACAGGGTTTGTTAATAACTCGACCACAAAGTCCTTCGTTTCCAGCAAATGATGAAGGATGCAAGCTTGAAAACGCGATTCCAGATGAAGGCACTGGACCTGTAAGTTGATTATAGGAAACGTTGAAAGCTTCCAGTGTACGGCTGTTACCGAATGTAGACGGAATTGTGCCGGTGAGTAGATTATGTGATAGATCAACTTCTGTAATCGACGGGAGAGATGAAAGCTCCGATGGAATAATGCTTGAAATTGAATTGTGACGTAAATTCAACGACAGTAGCTTTACGCAATGATCGATATCCAAAGGTATGCCACCGATCAATTCGTTTCCTTCGATTTCGATTTTGTAGAAGTTTTTACAGGTTCCGAATTTGGGGATTTTGCCTCTGAGTTTACTGAAACTGGCTGAGAAAATCTGCAGACTCGATGAATTCCAGATATTTTCCGGCAGAAAGTCGTTGAAAGAATTTTCCGATACGTTTAAGTACTCCAAATTTGGAGCATTGGACAAATCGGCAGGAAATGGTCCGGTGAAACTGTTTTTGCTCATCTCCATGAACGAGATGTTCGGCAAACTTCCGAATCCGATCGGAATCGTGCCGTTTAGTCGGTTGTTTTGAATGCGAAACCTGTACAATGACGTGCAATTCGCTAACGACGGCAGAAGCTTGCCGGAAAACCGGTTTGAGAAGAGAATAAGTTTTAACAATTTGTTGCCGAGACAAAGATTTGGCGGAATCGGGCCGGAGAGATCGTTGGAAGAAACGTCGAGTCTCTGTAATTGTGAATTCAAACCTAGTTTTTGTGGCAGAATTCCGGTGAGTGAATTGTTCCATAAAAACAGATATTGAAGCATCGGAAGCTCGCCTACACCTTCAGGAATGCTTCCTGTTAAATTGTTATTCATTAGACTCAAAGTTTTAAGATTCTTCAGAACAGAAATTTCCTCCGGAATGCTACCGGAAAAGTTGTTATCTGACAAATCTAGAATCTCAACCGAATGCAATTTCCCAATCGCTGCTGGAATTTCACCGTGAAAGTTATTTTTAAAGATGAACAATGTCTCAAGCTTCGTCAAGTTGGTAACACCGATCGGAAATTCACCGGAAATATTAGCATTAGAAACATCAAGGAATGACAGATTGGACAACGAAGCAAACTGCATCGGAACAACGCCGGAAAATGTATTGTAACCGATTTCCAAATGCTCTAACGACGTTAACTGGCCTAACTCCGCCGGAATTTGACCGTTAAGAGCGTTGCCGGCGAGATGCAAAAACTTCAACCTTTGAAATCCGCCATAACTGTTCGGAATTTCACCGGAAAAGTAACTTCCTCCGAGATTGAGATGCTGAAGAAACCGCAAACGAACGATTTCTGTCGGCAATGGCCCCACAAAACTGTTACTGTAAGCATCAAAGAATGTAAGATACTTCAATTTCGAAATTCCAGGTGGAAAACCTGAACTGAAAATATTATGATTGATATCAAGCGTCTGAAGAAACGGAAGATTGAAGATTGCCGTTGGAAAACGACCGGTGAACTGGTTCCCACTGATATTCAAATAACGTAATCTGGTCAAGTATTTAATATTAACCGGAATCACACCGGAAACATTCCTGCTTGAGATATCCAATGATACAATTTGGTGCGTGTCTGGGTCACACATGACACCAGACCACGAACACCAAACCGAGTCTGGAACGGTTTCTGTTCCAGACTCGGATACTTCCCATTCTTGAAAAGTATTAAGAGGGTCTTTGAGAGATGATTTTAGAGAAAGAAGTGAAACAAGCTGGGAAGAAAGAGCAGCTTCGCCAGAGAAGAAAAACAAAACAAAAACGAAGACGAAAACATGCGGCAGATGACGGTGGTGAAGACGGTGGTTCATGATGAATGAAGAAATTAAATGGTGGTGGTGGTGAATGGTGATTTGGGGGAGAATTGAAAAGGTGGTGGATATAACATTTAAGGGTTAAGAAGAATGTTGCTTTTTAGGAGTGGTGAGTGCAGAGGATGAAACATGATGATTGTTGTTTTGAGTGGGGTTTGTTTGGTGTGAAGAAAGAAGAAGAAGAATCAGAGGATACAAATACCACGCTCTCCAACCGGTATGTCTTCTTTCTTTGCTTATTATTCACCTTCTGTTCATTCACACCTTGCTTTTTCCCTCTACTTTTTTCTTTTGAATTTTCCATTTTGTTTTTATATATTTATTTCTTTGCTTTTTTTTATTTTTTTATTTATCACATGAACCAACCGGTTTTTGATTTTTGAGCATGACTTGTGTGTTATAAACTAATAAATGTCAATATAGAAATTGATTAAAAAATAGATTATAGTAAAATAATATTAGTTGATTAGTATTTATAAATAATAGAAGTGTGATAGAATTTATATCATGATTAGGAAAACAACTAAACAATATACTCACTAAATATTTCTTACTCGTTGAGTTATGTCTAAAGATAAGGAAAGAGCTGAGATTAGAGCAAATCTTATACTTAAATTAGAACATTTTTGGGTGGAACGACATGTTGTTAGAAAATCTAAACTATGAAATTCAATTATAATATATTGAAACAAATTTACATTAGTTTAAGTACAATGATGATAAACCAACTAACAAACAATACTCTACTAAGTATTCGCTAATTCACTAGTACACTAATAATAATCTTTAACATATCTCTTAAGTTAAATGTAGATTCATTGAATTAAAAGAAATATCACTATAGATAGTATTGAATTATTAATTAAGTATTTTATATAAAACTTTGTAAAATTATTTTGGGTGGATTAAAATGTTTTTATGTATAATTTTGGTAAGATCAAAAAAGTTTAAGCATAGAATTTTGGTGTTGACTTTTTATTTTAAATAAGTGCCATATGGAATCAAGGGGATGGATGACCGAAAGGTACATCGTACATGCAAAGGGAGAACAGAAACATGTGAAGGAAATGAAATGCAACCGTTTCGTATTTTATGTTACTCTTTAATCTTCCGGATTTAAAGAAATGTTTGTATAATTTTCAAAAAAGGAAATGTTTGTATAGTAGCCTAAGATTTTGTCTTTCACTTGCGTAAATTCAGCCGTCAGTCCGTCACCACGTATAAGAGCACAAGGAGTCGTCCCAACATTCCCCACTTTTCCTCATTTCACTGGCAACCGTCTCACTTTTCCCCACTTTCCCCTTTTCTCTCTTTTTCTTCCTCTCTTCTCCCGGCCCCGATCGGTGTCCACTTCCCCTTTTTCACCACCCCGATTTCGGGGGGGTAGTGTTCCCGCAAAATCCCGGACGCCACCTCAGCTCACCGATGGCTTCCCCGATGGCACTCCGTGTGCTCTAATTACTTTTTTCCGTGATAATACTTTTTTAAATAAATAATATATATATATTTGAACATAAAAGAATTTCGCCATCGGTAGCCTAATAATGTAGCCAAAGTCGATTTCTCGATCTCGGTGATACTGATACCTCAGATAAACAGGAACTGGATGAAATCCGTAAACCATATTTCCTCCTCAGGTTTGAACGGTGCCCCCAACTTGAGATAAAAAAAAAAGTACATCACTCAGTCTTCATCTTCATACATTCTGTCATTTCAGTCTTCATTTTCATCTATAGGGTCGTTGGATGTTTTTACTTTGGGTGACAACTATACAATAAGATTTTTTATTAGTGTTTTTAATTTGATAACATAAGGTCTTAATAAAACATATCATATAAGTATATTATATGTTTTAATATATAATAATATGTTTAAAAGGCTTAATATATATATATATATATATATATATATATATATAATTATAAAAATATACTATATAAATATATTCGGGTTTTCGGATTTTTTGGGTTTTAGAAAATTAAACCCAAACCCGTCGGGTTGGTTTTGGGTTTCGGGTATTTCGGTTTGGACTTTACGGGTTCGGGTTGAGTTTTTCAGGTTCTTGCACACCCCTACACATGAATACCTTGAGGAATTATGTTTTAGTGAAAAGTTAAATTTAAGACTTGAGGTTAACATCTACTCCTACCCACTTATACATAATACTTTTTATTTTGTTATTATTATTTTTTAACGGTATCTTATTTTATTATTTAATTCATGGTTTTTGTATGACTTTTTACCTGTGGTCGGTCATGTTTTACTTTTTTTATTACATTTGATTTTTAGTGTTAAAGAAAAACTCTACTTCTATAAAAGATAGCATTAAAAAAATAGAGTGAATTACAGTTTTGACCCCTATCTTTACCTCTGTTAACTAATTCAACCCAAAGAAGAATTTTATAACGATTGGGCCCTTGACGTTTAAACATATAACTATTTTGGCCCCCAAATCTAACTAAGTAACTAAGAACGTTAACATGAGGGGCTTTTTGGTCATTCTTTATTTTTTTATAATTAATTTAAATAATAATCACATTCAAATAACAAAACCCTATACGCATGCATTAAAATAATACTCTTCTTTTGCGTGAGTTTTTTTTTGGACGACATTCTTATCTTCTTGCGATTGGAAATAGTGATCTTCTTCCTTTTCCAAAACCATTCTCCATATTCTTTAGTTGAAGTTATTAAGATGGTATTGACATTGTGGACCATACGTAGTAAAGAAGAAATATTTGATCCATACATAATTTATGGTGAGTTTGTTAACTAGTCATCATATTTTTTGAATGCTTTTGGTCGGTTTTTTTTTTGAACCTTATATCTTGTATTTGATGGAGTCTTTATGAATATTTTTATCATCTTAGACGCATATATATATTGACACAGTGTTTGTGAATTTTTAACATTGTCTGCGTATATATATATATATTAATGCTCCAGGTATGATTCGAGTACAGGTTTGCAAATGGTGGAACTTCCCAAGCAACATATTCACACCCCATCCCCTGAACTTGCGTAATTAGGTCAAAGAACACACAAACGAACAAGATAAAAAATCTTTCTTGTATAACAATGTCAGCGTCTTCCATATTAGCATTCGTATAATGGTTAAAGTCCTCGTATTTTAACCAGATTTGCAAATCACCATGTTCTTGAATTGATTTCTGATTGATATTCGATGGTGAAGAAGATGAGACCTAGAGGGTTTAATCGACCAGTAATGTAGCTAAACTGAAAGGTACTGCATATTTGACGATTTTGCCCATCATGTGCGTGGCATGTGATGTTTTTTAACGATAGTTATTTAACACCGTTAGATTTGGGGGCCAAAATAGTTATATGTTTAACCGTCAGGGGCTCAAATGTTATAAAATTATTGTTTGGGTTGAAAGAGTTAAAACAAGTAAACCACAGGGGCCAAAATCGCAATTTACTTAAAAAAATATCTAAAAAAGTATTGAATAAATCAGGATGGAATTTAAAAAAACAACAGTAACATTACTATTATTATTATTTTGAGAAATTTGCATATTTGGTCCTCATGGTTAGATCATTTTGCTAATTTGGTCCAGCTAATTTGGTCCACAAAATTTTTAAAATTGCAAACATAGTACAAACTTTTGTAAAAAGTTTGCATTTTTGGTCCTCACCATTAAACCCAGTTAGTTTTAAGAGTCAGATGTGAGGATATATGTGACCAACAAAAATTTTATATGGTTGTAAACAAGTCGAGTCTGGTTTAAGCTCGAAAATTTTCGAGCAAGCATTATCATGCTCAAAAGTTGAGCTCGAGCTTGCCTTGTACAAACGTTTGAGCCTCGGGCCGAGCTACGTCCTCGCTCACTTTTTATTTACAAAATCAATACACAACAAAAAAAAAACTTTAACACTTATAACACATACATAATGCATAATTTGTGAGGTTGTATATTTGATTTTTTTTTTAAATTTGTTCTTTAATCTTTTGATTTATATATAATAAACAATATTTTTTTTTGTAATAAACTAGTGATTCTTATGTTCCTTTTAAATAAAAATAAAAGAAACATAAACTAAAAGATATACATAAATTAGTAATTATATATACAAGTTAATATATATTTAGTGAGATTCATTAGAAAACCCATATTTTTGATTAAATTAAGAAAACCACTTTGTAAACATTACTTAAAGTTAATGATGTAGATTGTTAGTGACAACTTCATAATTAATAATAACTAGCAAAGTTTTTCGCGGTTTGCGGCTCCACTCAGCAGATTGATTATGGAGATTGAAACGTAAAGGAAAAACACTATTACGTCACATAAATGGTGTTTTAAGAATATTTAGAAAACTCTTCAATAGAACTTTATTATACTAAGATTGAACATACTGCACTTTATGGAGGAAGATAAATAAAAGATTTGAGAGGATGAATGTGAGAATAAAACAGATGTAGAAAGAATAAGACATGATTATTTATATTTACGGAAAAAGAGATCAGTTCGGTTCACGTTTGATGGCTCAAACGAAACCGAAAGATTTACACAAAAGTAAAAACGTAAGAAATTAAATTTTTTTAGTATAGGGGTAATTTTTTAAAAGCTTATAAACTTGAGGGGAATCAATTTATATTTTACAAAGTTTTTAGAAAGTTTAATGTCTGAAAATGTTAATAATAAAAGTTTAAGGTTGCAAAATGAGATTTTAAAAGGTGAAAGGAGAAGGCTAAACTAAAAAATGTTGGTTTAACAAAATGAGGGTGGAGGACGGACCACAGGATTCGAACCTACGTGACCAGCTAATTAGGCGCAAGAAACTATAGTGACTTACCAACTCGACGAAACCAACTTTGATGTTTGATATTAGAACTTAACTTTGATGTTTGATGTATATAATATGAAGTTATATAATATATGAAATTGATATAGGGCGGTATAGATATATGACAAGTTTTAATTTTGGTTATTTATAATGAATAATTACATATGAAAAGTATAAAGATTTCAGTTTGTTGTTAAAGTAAACACGTATGTAGTTGAAACCATGATAGAAACTTTTTCATACTCGAATGTTAAGTCTACACATACCTATGTTAAATCAAATAACAAAAATGATGTTTTTTTTTTTGTATTCTACTCATACTCGAATGCTAAGTCTACACATACTCGAATGTTAAGTCTAGACTCAGTGGCTTGTAATAGTTAATGATAAATACTCCCATGGTTTATGTATAAGTTTGGAACATAAGTACAAGACAACAATTCTCAAATGAACACGTATGCATAAGTATAATGTAAATGGAGGCTCCATCCCTGAGTTTGTAAACAATGAATAAATAAAGAGGGGAGTTGTAAACTCACCTTGCAATAGATAACAATAACCACGTAAACAAGATGTGTAGACTATAGTTCCAAATCAAGCACAATAGCCAACAACGTTCAACCTAATTGTAGTATGTATGTATGAGCATATAAGTAACTTGAAATACTGTTTTATATATGTTATATATGTTGTATGTTCAATCCATTGTACATTAGTTTAGTTTCTTGCAAAAAAAAAATGTATTTCGGCAAGGTTTAGTTTTCAAACAGATTCTTGTAATTTTTTAGGTTTGTTCATATTTTATTTGACTGACCAAACAGAAGCATCAAGTCATGAAATTTGGATAAAAGGTACTTCTATCTGTTTGGTTTACATAAATATATTTTTTATGATTTTTGGATCAACAAATTTTTTATATATAGGGTGTATGCAGGGCAGACCCAGCCACTAACCAACCAAATTTCAATTTTCAAATGCAATGAAAGCTTTCCCTAATCAGACCCTACTACTAATTCTAAAATATCCATATAGTTATCACTTTTACAACACAATAGTTTAGTTTGATGAAACTTATAATTGTTGCCAAAATTGGTGACACAAGTTTCATTTGTATCCATCAAAGCTTGGACTATCCTTTTGGTTTGTCCGTTTATTGAGGGTATTAAGATATAGTTATACTAGTTCATACAAATAGGTCAGCTGTATCTACCATATTTCAAATGCACATAGTGTATATAGTCCATATCTAATTAGTGTAAATGCTTCAAATGCACATAATGTGAATAGTTCAAATGTACATAGCGTAAATAGTTAAGATGCACATATTGTTAACGTTTCAAATGCATATAGTGTGAATAGTTCAAATGTACATTGTGTAAATGGTTCAAATGCACTTGTTGTAAACGTTTCAAATGCACATATTGTAAATAGTTCAATCACAAAATATTTCTGCATTCCTGACTAAAGTTTTCTTCTATCATGTTTACGATGTTTATATATGTAACATTTGTGAAATTTGAATCATTTTGTATTAGATTATGAAAGTGTAAACAAATGTTACGAATATAAAATCACGTCTTATTGGTGTAATCATACTCTATACGTATAGATGTTTACAAATACAAACGGAAACTTTATAAATGTAAACAATTAAACACAACTAAAACCCAATGAATTTAAATTCATGATAATCTAACGAACAAATAATACATATAATAAGAATTTATAAATAAATGAATTTATAAATTGAAAGTTATAAAACAAACAAGAAAATATATAAACTTTATGAAATAATAACGTTTTTATAAGAAAAATTGGTGGTTAATTGTTTCTGTGGCCAAAATACAAGAGATGGAACTTTTAAAACCATTTAAACCTCACGTGTTGTCAATTTTAAGGGCTTTAAGACTGCAGGGACTAAAAGGGGCAAAACCCCTTCATATTTTTGAACCCACGCGCCCCATACCATATCCACGAGTTCGTGGGTCTTCTTCTTCACCCACCGGCCACCACCCTTTTGCCATTAATGAATCATTAAAGCTTCGTTTCAACATCACCACGCATAAACGATCCTCCAATAAACGATCCCTTCAATGGATCTAAAAGCTTTTAACTCTCAACTCGGATCCCGCGTGAATGAGTTTTAATCTGCTTCTAATCGAGTTTAAAACCACCACTCGAACTCACCCCACCATTTTTCCAACTTGTTCCGACCATTGAACACCACAAACCACAATAAATACTAGCTCCGAAACCCCCATTGACGCCGACCTGCGACCGGACCCAATCCTCATCTCTGCGACGTCGCAATCGAAGGTAAAACCCTTGTTATATTCGTCTCAATCAATAGAATTAAACCCCCAAATAAATTAGAAGGTTTAACATACCAGTTCTTCAATTTTGAACCAAGTTTATCGGTGTTCTTTGTATGAAATTAGATCAAACCCAGAACACTGGTTAATATAATTTGAAATCAAGTCTATTTCGAAGTTCCACCATAATGGTTCGACACCCACTCGGCCACAGGAGCGAACCGGGTTTGACCCTGAGTCACCCCCCTTTTTTGTGCAGCTACTTGATTTTCTTGTTTCTTTATTTTTACTTTTTGTTTATTTATATTCATTAAACTCAAAATAATTATAACTTATTCATTTGTTATTCAAAAATTACTAACTTTATATCAAAATTTTCAGAATTTAATTTCCTATCTAATTAAATATAATATGGAATTTTTGTAACATTTTTCGAAATAATATTTTATGATATTTACATCTAAAACACAAAATAAAATTTATAAAAATTTCAAAAACCTTATTATTACTTTTGGGACTTATATTTTGAGTTATAAATATAATTGGTAATTATTTGTAAATAACAGATATTATTTGGCTATTTAAATTAATAAATATCTAAATAAAAATCAATAAGTTATAAGTTAAATATTTATAAAAATTCTGAAACTAATTCACTTCTGGAAATTTTATAAAAGAATTAACTTTATGTTCTAGGGATATTATTAATTAAAAACATATTTATTCAATTTATTTAACTATTTAAAACTTATAAAATCATAATTAAATAGTAAAATAAATTAAAAAAAATAAGTTTATAAAATTCCAGAGTGTTATACATCCTTTGAAATATTTTATAAAATTTATTTTTATATTTTTCAAACAATCCACATTTAAAACTCATTTGTTGCAAACAAAATACATATTAAACATATTAATACTATAAAAAAATTTATTTAATTAATAAATAATATCCTATAAAGTATGCGATAATTATCTAATAATTAAACCTTATTAAATAATTATTTACATAAAACAAATACATATTCACATTATACGAATGCGCCTTTACACATATTCCGATTTTTGGATAACATTGTGACATCGGACTTTCGCTACCATTTGGACTACATTACTTGCTTATACTATTATCACTTACTTGCAAGGTGAGTTTACAAATACCCCTTTTACTTTATCTTTTATTTTAAACTCGGGACTTGTCACACCCCAACCGACGGCGGAATACGTCGGGGCGCGACGAACGACTGTTCAAAAGCTCATGATTTACTATTAAC
>WOUH02000041.1:4638688-4655443 GCA_009936405.2 Stevia rebaudiana | reverse complement strand
TACAACTACTAGACACTAACATACAATAATACAATCATGTAGCTATTCATGAAATTACACATAATCTGATGATCTCGAAAAGAAATATGATATTAAGTAAATAATTAAAACATGTTTCAGCCCCTAAAAGGTTATTTAGAAAAAAAGGGGAGTTAGTGAGTTTACTCACCTTGTAAAAGCCAGAGCAATTAAAGAATATCAAAGCTGGTCGAGTATGTTCCACAAACTAGTTTCACCTAGTTAAAGCGTATGAAACTTGACTTAGAATTAAAAATATAGACAGAAGAAAGATTCTAGGTTATTAAACCTGATTAAGAAGGTGCTATATTTTATAGGATTTATGTTATTAATATTTTAATAGAATTTTGGCACTTAATTACTTAATTATAAGTAATAAGATACTTAGGTTAATTAAGTATTTATAGTAAATTGTGTTTAATAATTTAATAAAGTATGTATATCAACTAAGTGAATTTAATAAATAAATTATTAGAATAAATATTGTTTATTTATATCTAAGTCTACTAAATGATTTATGAATTAAAATTTAATAGATTTAGAAAAGTGATTTTAAGTATTTAAGATAATTACTTAGTTTATTTTGTATTTTCTTGAAAGAATTTATAAAACTAAGTTTTAATTATAGTTTTTAACATGGTATTTGTATAAATAACTAATAATGCTTCTAAATATGTTTTTAGATTTAGACTTTGATTTTATAAAGTTCTTGTTAAACTTACTAGTTTTAAATATAATCTAGTTAGGATTTAAATAAGAAAATAGGTTATTATTTATTTAAATTGGTTTTAAATCAAAAACAAGTTCCTAAAGTTATTTTATAAACTGAATTCAATAGAAAAGATAGATTTTATAAAATTAAATGAGTTAATGATTTATTAAAATTAAATTAGATTTATTAACTAATTTGGTTAATTTTTTTATAAGCGTGGGCTAATATGTTAAATAGTAACAGGTTTAAAACCCAACAGATTGGCCAAAGTCCAACAAGAAGAGAATTGGGTCAGCCCTACAAGAAAAACAGAACAGACCGGGCCATTTGGGTCGGTTCGAGCCCAACCTTACTTGAATCAGAATGGGCCCAAGCCCAGACACATTAAAAGGGATCTGGGTGGCTCCTGTTTTGATCATTCCCGACCCAAACAAGTTTTGAGCCCTAATTCGATCGGTTCAATCAATCGATCTCCAAATCGATTTGGTTTGATAATTTTGTATGAGGGGTTTGATTCTATACATGAAAACGAGTTGATCAATGGTTTAAAAGTTACCTGATGTTGCTGGATTCAAAACCGGAAGAAGGACAGAGAGACGACGAACACAGCTCCGATGCGACCTGTTGTTTTTTAGTAGATAATGAAATTAAACACCATAGTGAGCTTGATGAGTCGTAATAGGGTTAGGAATAGTCGATTGAATGTGTTTATGGTACCTGGTGAAGTCGGAAATTGTGATCGATGATGAACAGGACGTCGGAACGAACTCAGGTTCGATATGCTAGATCATGAACATATAATGAAATTAGTTATTACAGAGAGCTTAATGGATCGTAGTAGGATTAGGAACAATCGAGAACTACCTGTAGTCGATGCCGGAATAGGAGGTCGGTAACGGACTGTTAATCGGAAAAGCTCGATTCCGATTTGCTTAAATTTGTGTTCGTGTGCTGGAATTGGCTGTGCAGAGAGCTTAATGAGATGAATTGTGAATGAATGTGGGTATAAATAAGGTCAATTGGTGTCGAGATGATAAAGATCCGGTTTCACAGTCGAGTTATGCTTCATCGACGGAAATTCAGTTTTGTGGGTGTATGTTTGGCTGATTTGGGCATCGAAATAGCTTTTAACTGATCCTGGTATGAGTTTGAATGGAATACGATTCGGATTAGATGCAACTGATTGAATTTCGTTTCCGGATTTCTCTGAAAATCCTTTTCGGAGATTGAAACGAATAATTCCAAGAATCACGTGATTGTTATGAGTATTGTAGGTCGATTTAGGTTCGAATCGTTTCGGAGGCTGATTATGTTCGGTTTCTAGTGTTGATTGAGAGGTTTAGGTGGGTTTTGGTTTGATCGGAATTGTGGCCGGATAATGGTGTTCTCGCCGGACAATATGAACACAGGCGAGTGTTTTAAAACGTTTAGGATTTGGCAGGATTAGTCCCTCCCAGTTTCGTTAATTAAAATTTGGCCACCAAAGATTTTGTTTTAGTTTACTTTAATAATTTTATGGATTTTATATATAAGATTGGATGTAATTTAAGATCTTATTAATATTTTATAAGTCTTTTTAGTGTATTTATTTTATAAAAAGTAAAGTTTTTATAACAATCTTAGCTTATATATTTATTTTATAAAATTACTTCTATAAATACGTTATTTGATTCTTTAATTTGATCACGAATTTAAATTTAATTAAAAGTTAGGAAAAACTTGAATTAGACGGATGTCACAGTGACCCCTTATAAGGTGCGCCCCTGGTTAGAGTATTACTTTGTTGTTAATTGCTATTTACTTAATCGTACAACTTTATATAAATATATCTATATAATTAAACCGTCGTAAAGCGTGGGTCCATATCTCTAGCTTTTTTTTTAACAGCAAATAGCGTAGCCACCCGGTATCACCCTGGCAAATGGATCGACATTCCACACGAATCGTTAAAAGTGTGGCGACCCGGCCCACTAATCCAGGAGAAAACCCACTTTGTGAGAAAACTCTTGGCTCACCCAACAACATTTTTTTGTTTCGAGTGAGACTTCAATGTGAAACCTTTAATTTAAAAATACTCATGGTATCATTACGACAAATACCCCTTCGTCCATATTTGTTGTTAGTAGTGAGTAGATTTATACTCAGAAGCAATTGTTACTCTCATGGCCGTCTCCGAGGATTCGAGTGCCCTGTGCGAGTCCAAAAAAAGAGCCCCTTATATATAATTTCTTGTTTCAAAAATCAACGATAACTTAGATTAAACAAGTTAACAAACAGTACAAAACAAAAATATTGTAACAAAATGATGCCTTTTATATAACTAAATGAATCGTGACATTCTTCTAACATTCTTTGAAGCAATCCTCTCCATTATCAAATTTTAATATTTTAAGTTTGCTACCCTTTTAACGTATTTAGCCACGTAAATGTCACATTTTCTTTGCAATTTACTAACAACATTCACCCATAATAATAAAATGAGTAATTACTCAAATGGCACCTAGATTTGCTAAATTTCCACATTTGGTCCTTACGTATTAAATATTACATTTATGGCCACAAACGTTCGACATTATCTTTTAATAACACATTGGTCCTTTGGACTCACACTAGTTATAAATCACATTTGGTCTTAAGTTTGAGCTAAAGAACCAAATCTGTTATAAAGTGTTAAACATTTGAGACCATAAGAGAAATTTATATACATAAAGATTAAAATTGAAATTATAACAAACCACATGAATTTTTTTTATAATTTACTAAAATAAACATTTGTTGAATTTAAGACGATAAGTTATCATATGAGATCGGAGCCATAGCTAGCCTAGTGCTAATACTAATATAGAGTTGGGTACAAATCCCACTATCGTTAAAAAAAGTAATAGTATTTTACTATTTTATCTTACCAATCATATTTATTTTGATATAGAAACACAATACAATACGATATTACTAACACAGTTACAGAAACATTAAAAATCTATTATCTATCCATCTAAGTATCTTTGTAATACTTGATGCCATTTAGTAAAACGAAAATACAACATATTTCTTTAATTCAAATCTAAAAAAGGGCGACTTAACGGCCAACTGCTTTTCACACTTATTGTGAAACACATATTTGACTTCTTGTATCACCTCTTCATACTCACCAATATAATTCATGACTATATCACCAATATAATTCATGACTATATAGTCATGAATTTAGACGTAGTTGACCGTAGATCTATATGTTGCTCCCGGCGACCATCCGGTAGGAATCACATTCGTTGCCACGAGAACCTGCTCCGAGTACTGCGATATCAAACGTATCGAAAATGGAGGGTGTAGCTCCCTCCCGGGATCAATTTTCCAAACCGCACCCCACGATTGCACCATTTTTAACCATTCGTCACTACTTTCCTCTTTTATGCTCACCCCGGCTAAGTCCCCGTCACCTTCTTCAAACTCAACCACCACCGCAAAGTAGTTAGGGTTCGATCCCTGGTCTACATGGAAAAGTAAGTTCGTTCGTGAATAGTCACATTTAACCCTGGAAAACAACACGAAAACACGAAATAAAGTAAAAAACCTTAGAACAAAAGTGAACAATATTATTGGAATTGTTAAATAGTTTCTTAAAGGTTAATATGATAACTAACCTTGCGAATCGAATTTTCAAAACTCCTGCATCGCGTAAATGTTTTTCTTGGCCGGGTTTTGCCATGGCACCAAACGCGGTTCCGCTTAGATCAAAATGTGCATGGTCCGAGGCGCATGGGCCTCCCGGGCAAAAATCGGTAATGACAACCCGAGCCGGTTTGCGTGAGCATGATGGATGTTTTGTACATTTAACCTAGAATGATAAACTTTAACAAGTAAATAAACACGTTCCAAATGATAATTCGTTTTTTAATAATATATTTACTTTTGAAAAAACATAATGTATTTTTGGTTAATATGGGACCCGATAGCCTACCGCATAACATGCTCCGCATTCTTTTCCTGCGTTGTAAAGTGATGGACCTATTCCGGTCACCATGGAATAAAATGGTGCTTGTGAGACTGCATTTCCATACCCACATGAACCTCCTACATTATTATATTAACCAAATTAATTTTGCTTAACATTTTTATTAAATCAAGATGTAACACACTTGACAAAGACACATATGGAAAAGGAAAGATTTTATTTTATTATAAGATACAATGTCAAATGCCGTAAATTTAAATGTTTATTAAAGAAGGATATTGCGCGGTGAAGTTACCGTCACTTCCGGCTCCATCGGGACTGCCGTACCAGGTAGCCATAGCGGTGGACCAGTGGGTGGCGACGGTGGATAAGTTCAAGTGGTTTGGTCTAATGGCAAATGATAATGTGAAGAAGGTTAGAAGACATAAGAAGAGAAGATGTGAAGAATTGGTGGCCATTGGTACTTGGTGTTATACCACTAAGTGTACCTAGTTCTTCTTGCTTATTTTAGGGATTCAAAAGTTTGGTTTTTATAGAAGGATTTTGTGAACGTTGTTGCTTTCAAGTCCACGTTTGCCATGTTCACAATTTGTCATGTTTGGTATATTATTTATTTTGGCGTAATTCCGATTGCTTTTTTTATTAATGTTTTATAAATAAAGATAATACTCGAAAGAACATGGGTTTTACGTACTTTTTCTTTACGAAAAAGAAAAATTAGGTAGAACAGCAATTCGATCAAACTTGTTTATCCATATAGTTAACAACTATAAAAAGAGGATCTTAACGTTACGTACAAACCCGTTACAAATGATTAAGGGGTTGTTTGACAACTTTTGTGTCATTCAGCGTTGAACAAATAAGAGATCTGATTGGTTTATGGCTCTACACCAGTTACTTAAGTGTTGGACCAGTCCTGTTATTTGGTTGAACATCTGAACGACCTTGCAGAATGAATAATTTACCTCTTTAGACTATTTTTGTGCTGAATTAGTCATTTTGGTCAGAGCTTTGAAATAAAAATATTGAATGATCTATAATTTTAAAAGGAATATACAAATTATCATAAAAAATCACAATCACAAATAAATCCTTCAAAATTCAAATATTTGCTTTAGGTTTTAACTTATTACAGCAATTTGAATCATATTATAAGCTAACAACATGACACAAGGATGATTTAATCATATAGTAAACATATTCTACAAATATAAGATTATATTTTGAAAATATAATATGCCAACCCAGTAAAACTCTGTGTCAGGACGCTTATAAACTAATACAAAACATAATAGAGCACAAGTAAACATACAACACTTTAATGCCACATATTAATATCCCATTTAACTTGCTACAAAAGATAGATTTAGTGAACATAAGATTGATGCAACTACAAAAGGGAAAAAATTATAACCCGTTAGCAAAACAAAATGATTTTTTCAGTGCAGCAGGTATTAAATAGGTGGTAAAACAATCTCCTCTGTCTTTGTTCCTGTTATTCAAGTTAAAACAAGAAAGCAATCAGTAATCAAATCAAATAATACAACTCCAAGATTCATGATTTATTGATTAGTAATAGTTTTTGGATTTGTAGAAACAACTATGCAACTTAAATTCAATCTTAATCTCAATTATGCATCTCAAATTCAATTTAACACTCATTTAAAATTAATCAACATGTTTCTTAAGAATACTGTTAGAACATGAACTTATTTCTAGTTCATATATTTGATCTAACTAATATGATCAAAATGTATTAAATCACACATGTTTCTACAACCAATCCAACATGTTTTTTAATAATATTGTTAGAACATGAACACACACGTATATATTATACACACATGATCTTGCCTACCATGAACAATAAAAAACAACTAATTTACCCTAAATATAGAAGAACAGTCGCCGGAGAAAATGAGCAGGTGGTGGTGTTCGTCGGTCGCTGGAGAACAAGATTGTGTGGTGGTGTTCAACGGCAGGCTCAAGAACATGGCAATTTCAGGTGCACAATCGTTGGAGAAGAGAAGGCCAAGGTGGTCGATGCCAAAGAAGAGAAGACCAGGTAGTGGTGTTCGTGGGGTAGTGTGGTTCGTTGGAGACCGATCTGGAATCGGCCAAAAAGAGCGATTAGGGCAGTGGAGAGGGCAACGTTCGTCCTTTGTGTTTCGTTGAATGGTTCAAATATATAATTTTAACTTAACCATTTAGAGAGTAAACTGTCCCGTATATATATATATCAATTTGATAAACACGTCGTAGGCATGTTGTGACGACTCACTAACTTGTTTAGCACGATACGTTAAACACATTATCATGTTATGTGTGTCATAAATAGGTAATGCGAGCTAAACCTATGTAGACACATTGTAAATGATAAAGGAGTTATGCTGGTTGAACACATGCACAGATCTTTTAATCTTTTCATGATTGTCTAGACTAAGACCCGAAATTAAGTTATTACAAACACTAGCACGTTGAATATAATGTTGAATCATGTTGTATTAACATGTTTCTTATTTAAGACCGTCGACTTTATATTATGTCAAGTTACACATATCCAACTCTTATTGCTATTAAAAGTGGGTAACACTCAAATCTAAAAATGGCTATTTTAGTTAATGCTTTCCTTCTGTTTTCAAAAATATATTGATGATCGATTGTCTTAGTATTATAGACTATAACATCTTTAAAAGACAAATTTTGAAAAAGTGAAAAATATAGAAGTAATACAATTTCATTTAAAGTGTTAGAGGATACTATGCCGCTCATGCTATTTCATTATTTGGAATTATCTAACAAAAAGGTTAAAAAAAATATTAATTAAGTAAATACGGTCATGCGTTTAAAGTATCATAATTTATTAGAAGGAAATAAAATATCGCCCCAAGTTCCTGCCGTTAATGGTGGTTATTGGTCGTTGATTATAGTATCAAGTATATGACATTTTGTCCCTTTTATAATCATATCTTATTTGATTTCCCTTTTAATAATTGATTTTTAATTTGAAAAAAATGGAGTTTGATGTGAAATTTGTTTTGGATTTCACGTATAGATTCAATAATGTAGTTAATCAATCCATGGAGAAAGCGATTTCACCCACCGAATCTTTTTCGCTCACCTCTCTCAAATAAAATATTTATTTTCATAGATTTGTTGTGTGTCGGCAGAAATTAATATTCTAGCGGACTCAAATTGAAAAATTTTAATTGGTAGAGGTAAAAAAAAATTTGTTTGCTAAATAATTTTTATTAACATTTCAAATATTGTTTGATTGTGGATGTAGGAGAACAAGTCTAGTCAATCCGAGTAGCTTCACGGCTGCTTGATTGGCGTCAAATTGACTCACTCAGAGGTACGTGATTGCTGATGTACGATGAGCATCAATGTGTTTGAAAAATAAATAAAAACACCTCTAAATAAATCATGATATTAGACCATCGAGTAACATAGTGTAGGTTTCCCATTTGGAGTTAGTACCCTATGTTTTATCACACCTCTCACACTTGGTTACCCCTTTTAACATATTGTTGTCCTCACATATGGTAGGAAGTAGTTTTGATTCATTCTTTAGCAGTGGTAGAGCTTGAACAAACGCTAAGTGGTGGCTAAAAATCATAGGACTCGTAATTTTTTTTCCTGTCACTATGTTTCGGGTCGATGATTTGAGTCGGGTCAAACAATTAAAACCATATGAAGTTCAAACGTCAAAGAGAACAAACCATGTATCTACCCTAATAGTGCTTAATATTTTTCATATCTTCAATTATATATCAAACCAAATTGTATTTACATTCAATCAAATACTCATTTAAAAATCAACATTTAATTAAAATATATAAAAACCTAATAAAAACTTGAATTTACCAAAACATCAACGTTCAATCAAACATTCTTCAAAATATCAGGATAACAAGATTCAAATAATTCAAAAAAAAAAAAAACATTAGTCAAATCCGATACAAGTTTACCAAATAAAGAGAATAAAAAACTAGGGATATAGAGTTTGGTGGAGAATAAAAAGTTGGAGATGATGGTCAATTGGTTACCTATTGGAAGATGATTCAGCACGGTTGGCATGACGTGGTAGATGATGGATTGGCAGCTTGCAGTTCGTGAGGTCGATTCGGGGTTTGGCCAGTCGTTGGCAGCTTTCGCATCCTTGACGTTGTTTTTTGTTTTATTTCACTAATGGAAATGACCATATGGGGATGAGCTTTTTTACTAGGCGCCCCTAAGCACTTCTTAAGCTTAGGCCCAATATCTTACTACCAGTTTAACTACTTAGCCTATTAGGTCACCAACACATTGTGTTTAACTGCTACTCTTGGTCATTTTTTACTTGGGTTTTTGACAGCCCAGTTCTAGAATAAATGTCAAAAAATTTAGAACCGGGGCAAATATAGTAGATTTGAAATTTTTAAGCAGGTGTGAAATCAATGCATATAATTTTTCTTTTTGCTACCGGGTGAAAAGTTAACACTACTAGAGAAAAAAAGAACAGGCACAATCGACCCTCTCGTTCCTTATAAGTTGCGCCTCTATTCTTTAGTTCTTCTAAAGAGCCTTTCAAGTTATAAAAGTCCTTTTTAATCTAATAAGTATATGATTTATATGATTTATATATATAAGTATACCTTTTACATAAATTTAGTATGAAGTAACTAAATCATATATATGTGTGTGTGTTATAAATAAAACGTATAGTTATAAATCTATGTAAAATTAAGAAAAAAATGCATAGATAGTCCCGTGCTTTGTTGGTTTTATACGTTTGGTCCCAAGATTTTATAACTTGCAAATATTGCTGTAACTCTCATGAGAGGGTTGTAAGTTTAGTCCCTGTCTTGACTCCCAATTAGTTTTTAACATAGCGATGACATGTGCAATTCACGTAAGGGTATTTTTGTCTTTTCAAAGTTCGAAATCCCTAATACAATATTTGTTTTAATTTACATTATTAGTGTCAACTTCTCCCTCTAGATTGCATTCAAAACATTTGTGTTTGCTACACATCGATGTCACCATCTCTTTCGATTTCGATCACAAGGAAGGCATCACATACTCCAACATGATCTATACAATCTGAATCTGCTTTCTTTATTAATATTGATTATAACAATGCATTATGCATCATCTCATTTGAAAAATATAAAGCATCATATACAACACCACATGAACTTTGTTCAACCTCCTGTTACTGGCTAGCACCCACAATGAAATTGCTAAAATTGTTCTGAATCTATACTTGTTTGTGATGCTTGTGAATATAAAGATCATTTGAGATTTGTGCAATGTAAACCATATAAAATCCTTTTTTTTACCCAAATCAATGCATTCAATGAAATGGGTCACCATTTCCACCTTATTGATAAAGTAATTTTTTGCCATCACCAAGAAATTATAAAGTTGTAAATATGTATATCAAATATCAATGCAGTTTTTTTTTGCATTTTCAACTAGACTTTATTTTAGTGGAGTATTATGCCAAAAGCGTGATACTGCAAATTTAAAGCATATCGGCCCTACAATTTTATAATTATGTCCCAATGATCGTTTTGATCCGTTAGACCAATAATATATTATTAATTAGTAGCTTTGATTTCATCCTTAGTTAATTGGGAAAAAATTTAATAAATAAATAAATTGAACAAGTTTTTCAATGAAGGTTTGTGCTTTTCATGTGAGCATTTTTAAGTGGAGTATTACGCTAATTACGTTGGCTACAAATACGACTACAACCATCAAATTGAACATATTTGCAAATATATGTGAATTGGTCTGTAAAGTACAGTGGACTTTTTTTGATGGTGCAAACACACATGATTTTATTTAAATGATCCTTTTGACAGGGGAGTTTTTTAAGATCCATGATACTATTTGAGCATTGTGAAATGTGAATGCATTCTACATGACTTTTATCCAATTTTACGCTTGTATATTGTGAATGGACTCTACATGATCTTTTGTATATGCATACAAATATGAGTGAATCAGTAAAATGTCTGAACCATTAAGAGACAATATAATACAGAGGCAAATGTCTGAATCATTCAGACATATGCATGTGGAACAAACAGTCTGAACCGTTAAGTGCTGAACCAGTAAAAGGTCTGAACCATTAAGAGCTTGTTAAGAGGTAAACAAACAGCCCGTTACTCTTGATAATTTTTAACCAATAATATTATGTGGCATAAAATCCAAGTCTTGATCATTCTGCAGTATTTAATATGAGACTTCATGAACCAACAGTTGAATAATTATGAGCAAGTTTTATGCATATACCATTTGCTGCATAAGACTTTTTATTAGGAATTCCTATTCACTTAGATCAAAATCTATTCATTTGAACAGATTAAAAGCTCATTTGCTGCAAATTAAGAACTCAGTGAAACCTTCATTACATATGAAATTTTCTCTTAGAGTAAATTACTATTTGAGTCCTTGTGGTTTGTATTATATAACTATTTGAGTACAGTTTTTTCAAAATCTCCTTTTGTCTCCCTAACTCTAAATTTTGCTTCTTTTTTAGTGCAAATGACTAATGGAGTTAATTTTTTCTGTTAAATTTTTCTAAAATGACCAAAATATCTAGTGGACTCAAACTGTTAATATCATATAATCGATTTATTTTAATTAGCTTTCTTATATTTCTTTGCAGTTATATATATGTACATTAAAATAATTATATTTGTACATTATAAAAAACTTTAATTATAAAAAATAAAATAAAATTTTAATAACAAAACTTTTTCAGCACACTCGGCCTCAACATATACGATCAGAATAGATTTGACGGATTTCTTCCGAGTTCCGTACACTTTGAATCCTAATTAAATACAACAGCAAAATCATAATATTGAAGATAACCCGCATCTTCAAATAAATATGTAATGAAGATGTCTGATTTCATCATTTATGGTTTAATTTTTGATTTTGATTACTATTATTAATGTTGCAATACCACAGAACAAACAAAGACTAAGATGTTTGATTAAATAGCTTTAATTTCAGATTTTTTGATGAAGTGGCTTCAATGTTATTGATAACTCTGGTGAGTTAATCTATAAATCTGATCATAGTTTGCAGTGAGCCGATACGAGTTGTATCTATTTACAACAACCATGACATTATCTCTACATATAAAGAATCTACCTAGATATGAATAACCATAAATGTAAATACATAATATATCTACCAAAGTAAATATTTAACATCTATTAATTGACAAAAAACTAATTAGAAGATGTAAATAAATACTTAAACTAAGCTCTAAAAAAACTCCAGATTTTTTTTACAGTTGGGATATTAATGGTTTCAACTGAAATTGATATCGATGGTTACATAGGGACGAGTTGCCTTATAGATCCCATCTTTCATCTCTGTCTTGATCATTTTACGCTTCGTAACGATACCCTTCGGTAAACGTATGCAAGTAAAATAGTGCACTTTCTTTGTTTCCGTTTTAGTTTTTCCTCCAACAAAGAAAACACCCCCTTTAACGTAAGACTTCACGTCTTCTATCTTGAGTTCAGGCATGTTTAAAGATACAAACGCGCCTTCCTTAGTTAACTCCATCTTCTCGAGTCCAGGCATAAACCTCATCTTTATGCTTTTCGCAGTCTCCTCCTTATACATTGAGACCCAATCTAACGGCTTCGGGCATAGTACTTCATCGAGTAAACAAAATCAAATAAACAGCTTCTCAACTGAAATCATGAAGAAAAAACAAGATAATAAAAGTAAGTAACATTTATGCTATGTTGCTGAGTTTTAAAAACTAAATAAAAGAAGAGAAAGATATTTCAGAAAGAGAAAAGAAAAGAAGTGGGAAGAAAGTCAAATTAATTGTATTTGTTTTTGTTTTTGTGTCTTTTTAAAACGAAACGATAATTAGAAGAGAATATCGATTATTTAAGTTTCTTTTCCATTCCTTTAACATCCTTTCATCATATCTCTATCCTTAATTACCAGAAAAAAAGATAGGCAGAAGTCGGAGTAGACATTTAAATTTGAAAGGCGCGATGATGCTAGCCTTGCTATCTGACGACGTATGTCCCGGTCCGGACTAGTAGGACCTTTTAGTCCGGACCATAACCCATAACGAGCAAAACCAATTAACAATGTTCACGGCAGTCCGGACTCTGAGGGTTACCCCTTCGGTCCGGCCAAAACACCTACGACCGGATTAACACTCCGGACATACACACGCGACCTTCGGACCTCACAGAGTCCGAAGTCCGACAAAAACGACCAAGCGACAGCAGACCAAGTGGCGACAGCCATTAGCGGTTTTTTACTATAAATGGCTAAACAACCAGAAATCCAGAGTTTGTCTACACCCCAAAATGGAAAATCCACTAAGCCTGATATGGGGGACGCACTCACCTGGTCGAACCTACAGGTTTGTCACACGAATAGAGCAGTATAAATACAGCACAAACCCCAAGGTATGATCATCTCATTCTCACGACATTACTTACGCTTAACACACACGTACTTATTCTCACGCCCGAGCTTGGTCACAGGGACACCCCCTGTCCTGTGTGGCGAGTTAACGGCGCTGTTACCTTGTGCAGATCTCAAGTTCCAGAACGTAGTTCGGACTTCCGAAGAAGACCCTTCCTCACCAAGTGATCTGGTCTACTTTTGGGAAGCCAGATTCTACAATAACCTACATGGAAAAACATGTATTCTATTCTCTTTTCATGTCGTCCACGGAATATCTCTAGCGTTTACAAATTATTTCAGGAAATTAAAGGTAATCATGTACGAGAGTACGAGACGATCATGTGAGGATACCCGATCTCTATCTATGTATATACATTCTTGAGTTAACTTCGCTTAAAATTTCTTTATCATACTATAGGAGAGCTGCAATACTTGAGGAGAGTTGCAGCTTGTGTCATCCTTGTTAAAATCAAATTGTTACGTTTCTCGACTAGAGATTTCTTCGAAGTAGATGATGAAAATGAATCCCTAGAATAGAAACATGGAAGCTATCGTGAATGCTCTGATAGATAATACCCGGCCGTATATAGTACAAATAAGAATATTGTAGAGCTAGCTAAATGAAAATATATAAGATGACTTAAGTAAAAGATATATGCATACCGATCGAGGGTCAATATAAGAGAGTTACGATACTTACAACTTTCCGAACCTTATAATTTGTCTTTTGTTACAAATTCAAACACGTTTAAAGATGGTAGGCCAGTGTTGTCTATGTTACTAACGTGTTAGATTTACGATATTTGTAAGCGTTTCGTGAGATGTCTTCTTAGCTTAGTGGAACGACCAAAAAAAAAACAGACTAATTCATAAAAAATATCAAGTTTAAAAAATATGTTTTTCGTACATATTTTACGTATTTCTAATTAAGTAGACTATTCTGTCTATTTCCGCACGATGCTACATATAATATAAACTTATACACCACGTTTTTGGCGTGGTCTTAATCTAAAAGTTGAATTAAATATACAAAAATGGTTGGTGGGTTCTTGATGTAAGTATGTAACCTGCTTTACGTATTTTTATAATACATAAGTTAAAATATTATTCCAATAAGCCCTGAAGTCAAAAATTAATGTATATGAATAAGTTAAATAAAAAAACTTCGGATCCCCCAAGTCATAGATTTAATGTAATAGTTGGCTTATTAGATCATGCGTAGTGGTTTGGGGTGGAGAAGAAGTGGGTTATGACGTGTCAGTGCCACGCAGGAGAGAGAATGGATGGTAGAAAATGGGTGTAGTGGTGAGTGGTGGAGAGAGAAAATGTATTGATTATTTTAATAATTAATTTTTTTTTTAAAAAGATTTTTTTTTAAGCCCAACGGTCGAAAAGGACATGGGGGGCCACCCCAACAGTCACCTCCATTTTCTCCACGCCCGTGGACACGGCAACGCCGTGGAGGACAACGCCCGCCCACGCCGGGTGTAACATCGGGTAATTTTCAACTATTATAATATATAATAATTGTGTGCTAAGAGATTATTAATTTTATTCCAATGTTGTTTTAGCAAAAGTATATAATTTAGTATGCACGGGTTTATATTTTGTTAATTTTGTATTGCGTTGTGGCAACACTTCCCCAAAAACAAACTTTGGTGACGACTTGGGTAAAGTTAATTGTCCATAATATTATAAATACGCTTGGGTTAGCATGAAATAATATTTTAAACCGTAAACTAAAATAATACCCGATGAACCAAACGTACATGTGTTTATACCCGGATAAATGGGACACAATGAATCACATATCACTAAACATTACTATTATGAGTTAAAACTTGTGTATTTAGACGGGGTTTAATATTTCGTGAATTATGATATATAGTTACGCAAAATTTTACCCGAGAAAAATACCCGATACAAGAGATAATACCACTAGAAACTAGATAATTACCACAAAACATCCAACTCTTCTACCACCTTTAAAATTTACGTGACAAATGGCCAAAGTAAGGATAAGCGGCATTTTGTCATGATTGAAGATTGCATGTATCTTTCTTTAAATCAAATTCCAAGGCAAAAATGATCATCTCCAAAACAACACTCCTCATTCTCTCTCTCTCACACAACCGAACCCTCTCCTTTCTCTCTCAAAAAAAATTCTGCCATCTCTCTCTCTCTCTCCATCCATCACCATCTTCATCTCATTCTTCTTCTATCTCCATTTTTGGTGTTCATTGAGAACCTTGAAGGTTGTAGTGCAAGAACAAGGAGGTGTAAGAAGGGAATAAAGCTTGTTAACCTCAATATCTTCAGTATTATTCATCATCATCAGCTTCATTGTGGGCATAAACCTCAAATTTCTTGTTCTTCATAATTTTTATGTAACTAAACACATAAACATACATGCTGGAAATTCGGCAGAAAGTTGTCGTGACTTTAACAGGTTATAAAACGGTCATAAAACCTTCAAATCAAGCAAACTCAAATCCCACGATTAAGTTCATGATGTTAGCTTTCCAAATCCTACTCGCACGTTTTCTAACTCCACTTTATGTGGTCACAATGCTTAAAACAAAATCAGTGTACGAAACTGGACTTTCTAACTTAATCACTGTTTTTCACAAGTTTAGAGTCCGAATCACGAAAAGTATAAAACATGAAAGTTGTTCAAAACATGTTAAAATAGTAGACTGGAGATTTTAGTAAATTTATAAAAATGTTTGCTAAGTAAAAAATGAGTCCAAAGCAAAAGGACTGAAGCTGTAAAACTGTTAAGGTAATGTCTTAAAATGGTTTAGTCCAAAAACGTCATTTTTCAAAGATCATGGACTGTTAGGTAACTTTTGGTTAATAAACTCATATAATTACATATAGTTACTGTCAAAATCAGGAAATTACATAAATGGTCCCTTGGCTTTGTTAAAATTACAATTACTAGTATACAATTTATTTTTACCAAAAGTGCCAATAATTAAAAGTAATGGACTATTTTGTAAACTTAAAACCTAATATTTCATATTAACATATAAGTATATATTTCATAAATGTACCTAGACTTTGAAACGATCATTGTCAAGCGTTTTAAGAAACAAAAATGGATATTTTATAAATACGTCGTTATAATTTCTAAAAATTTATTTAACAATTATTTTCTAAAAATAATATAACACTTACTAAACATATGTCATAATATAGCGTTATAACATATGTTACACACATTAAAAAGGTACAACACTTAACAAAACCATGAATAATGCAAAGCAAAATTTAATCAAACACAAATATGGAAGAATCATCACACTTAATAAATCCTTGTTGATATAGGAATCGTTTAGACGCATATTCTCACGAGGACGACTCTTGTATTCAACAAATCACATAATTCGCAAAGTGAGTTTACATAGCCCCTTTTTACTATTTTAACATATTGGGGTGAAACATTGTTATCTAAACTATTTATCTATGAACTATTTGAACTATTGAGCTATGTTAACTATTTGAGTTATGTGTCCCAAACTACTTGATAACTATAACAACGTGCATTGAGCATTAACTTGTTGCAAGCCAATTTGTGTGATGATAGATCTATTGTGATTGACCAACCCACCCAACC
>WOUH02000041.1:4596726-4612005 GCA_009936405.2 Stevia rebaudiana | reverse complement strand
TGCTCTAGACAAGAATCGAACCCAGGACCTATCGGTCACTGTGCTCTCCCCTTACCATTGAGCTAACTTTTCAAGACTTTTACAAACATTAGTGACAAAATCAGAACCTTAATTAAAACCAATGACAAAAACTAGTTACATTACATATATATATATATATATATGTGCTAGCTAACCTTTGTATCATGGTGACCATTGTCACAAATTTTAGCAGACTCGAGATCTAAGGAATCGTGACGCTTCAAGCCGATGAATTGGCTGTCGGTAAATAGAATATTAGGCGTTTCTTCAGAGTGGATTTGTTCAATGTTTTCTTCTTCTTCTTCAACGTTGACAAATTCGGAGTTATGTTTCTTGTCATGGGTTGAGGACATATTGGCGTTTGTTCAGAATGGATTGATTAAGGATAGCTGATGTGTTACCTTTATAGAAATCATAATCAGTTGTGTACAAAACCACTACTAAAAAAGGAATTTTTATTTTTGAAGAAATTTTCCAACAAACAACCTAAAATTTGCAACAAATTTTCAATAGATGAGCGACATAAAGAAAATCTGCTTGAAAGTTGTGACTCTAACAAGGTTCCAATTACCTTTTCTTCAAACAAATTATTGTTGTCCGAAATTTGTCGGTAAATGCTCCGATTGAAACCATACCCGGAAACGGACTAGTATTGAATAATTTAGCAACTTACAATTTTACGCATTACAATAAACACATTTCTTAGTTACAACTAATTTCACGTGTTTGGGTTGTGTGAATATAACATGATGCGTATGTGTGAATGTAACATGTCGTGTTCAAATCATACTTACCGTAGGTAACTAAAGTCAGTCACAATCGAGTGAAAAACACCAGTTGTGGTTCATGAGACCGACCCGGTCATGACACACTCTGGAGATTTATCCGGGTTTGGTTCGTTTCGTTTCCATCCCAAGGTTTGTTTTGTGTAGATCAATACCGTGGTGTCGTTAGAACTTTGAATCGCAAAAGTAAAGGGGTGACAGAAGGGCTATTAAGGGAGGGTAGAGATTCATCTAGAAAATGTTCATAGAAAATGTTTAGGTTTGTTACTAGTCAAGATGTATAGAGGAAAAACCGCAGGTTTAATAGTTGAGATTCATTCATCTAGAAAATGTCTATAGAAAATGTCGGTCTTACATGTATACTTATTATCTTTTCTAATTTAAATCAACATCCTAATTAAATCATCGATCTATACACACACATATGACATATATCGTACGTACCATGCTAAGCATAAGAACCACATCGGATTTTTTAGTTTTTATTTTTTAGTTTCAAGTTCGGTAGTTAGATTCAATTTCGTTTACCTTCCCTGCTTGAAAAATAATCTTCAGAATCATATAATTAAAAATTTGACATGAAGTTGATTAATCACTTTTCGTACAACTTTATGCATTATTTTCACATTATAATTATTAGACCCCATACAATCCATATACAGCCATACAGGCATGTAACCCATGTTTACCGGAACAAGAAAAGGTAACCGATTTAGTTACATATGCATGCAAACAACAATAAAAGATGCCAAAATGGCACTGTTGCAATTATGATGGCATTTTAAGTTGATATAAGTGTTATAGGAAAAAATTGAGATATACTAGGTTTTACATAAAACTCAAATGTATATTATTTTCATGTCATTGTTAATTTGTATACCTTAAAAAAAACCAACCATTTATAACTCCGAGAACCGAATCTAATTTAAAGTTGGGTAAGGTTCAAATGATAACTTTTATTTTCAATAGAACTCTGAAAAGTTTTTTTTACATGAGTTTACATATTTTACCGATGTGTACACATGTGTAAAAAGAGTTCTCACAAAATAAAAGTTATAATTTATCTTTTGTTTGACACAAAAACATGAGGTCTCATTTTCACTTTCTCATGCATATACATGTACATATATGTATTTTACAAAATCAATATGAATACAACATTTTCTAAATATAAATCTTAAATATATATAAAAACCACATGTATTATACTCAATTTATATAATAAAAAATATAAAGAATAACATGTTTTCTATACTTCTTTAACATATTATTGGTTTAAAATGAACACCCACGTATAAAATCACAAGTCTTTAAAACACAATTAAAGTGAAATCCACTCAAGACAAAGTCAGCTTGTGCTTTCTAAAACATTTTATAAGACCATGAAAAGTGTTGTAATTCAACACATGAATTTCAAATTTCAAACACAAACATGAAATGAAATTGGAGTCTGAAATAATTGCTAATATTCTCGGATCAAACTCTGAATCGTGAATCGCTATACGATAAACCTATTTATGGGTTATACACTTACAAACAATAGTTTACCGGAGAATTAGTCGAAGATGATAAGGAATTTGGAATATGTAAATTGTTCTTAATATAAAAAATTAATATCCACCCAGCTCAAAGACAACTAGAGTTACACTTGAGTAAATAGTAGGTATCATTATATCTATATGATTTGATAAGTGTTAGGAACGTGTAAACAGCTTAAAGACTTCTATATATATATTTATGTGTTTAAAAGGTTACACTCTAAGAAGTTGTGGCTCGGTGGTTAGGCTCCTCACCAGGGTCGGTCCTAGGAATTAAGGTGCCAAGGATGAACCGAAAAAAATGCCTCTAGGTCCAAATGAGTTATTAGTTATTAAAATAATTTTTTTGTTAATTCGGCTTAATGAAATGATAGGTATAAGTTATGAGTTTATTTTTAGTTGAATGTTTAATATTTAATAGATTCAAACTTTATGGGTTTAATTTTTTTTATGTATAAATATAACTTTCTAAACTTATTTTTGGTAATAATAAAATTATAATATTGATCTCCTATGTACAAAAAGGATAATTATATACTTTGAATTATTTTCAATAACATGATTTGTATAAATTAATTTTAAATATTATTTACTATATTATTTATCAACTATATACAAAATAGGATAGCTTAAATACTTATGCACAAGTTAATCCTTTATTAGATTTTCTATCTTTTTATATTCAAAATGTTATATGTTATATGTTATATTATGACCAAAATCTACGGGTACAACCGTACAACTAGTTAAGATACATTTGTTCAAAAGAAAGTAAGATATATACATAAATTTATGAAAAAAAATCAAAAAGCTGACACAAAAGAAAAGTTTCTGTCAACCATTTTTTCACATCACCAATTCTCTGATCTCTCTCCTTATAAATTACCTTTTCTATTTTTATTCTACATCTTCTTTCTTCTTCTTCAACTCTTCACCCCAAACCAAAAGTTTTTTGAAAATTTTAGCCCCACAGAGATATTAGGCCCGGGGCGGTTGCCCTTCTCGCCCACCCTCAAGGACGGCACTGCTTCTCACTTTTGCAATAGCCGTCCAGTTACGAGACCAAGAACAAGTGTCATCTTTTTCTTTTCCTTTTTTTCTTGGGCTGTTTGATTATAATACTCACAACTATCATCATTTGGCCGGTAATACTCATAACTTAAATATTGTCTCCTAGCAATCCAAAGTTTCAACATATTTTTCCTCTGAAATTCCAAATCAAAAAATAAGTTGATGCAAAACTAAAAAATAAGCTCTTTTCAATTAGGTCGGGAGTGGCAGAGAAAAACTAGTTGAAAGTTGGAAGTGCTGGGAGACAATATGAAAGTTTGAGTATTGTCGGTCAAATGATGATAGTTTGAGTACTAAAATCCAATGACCCTTTTTTATTTAATGCTTCAGGATATCATATGCATATACCTTTCAAATCCCGTTCCATTTCCTCTAACTTCGTTTGTTTTCCCTTTAATACTTTTTCATATTTTTGTATCATAGTTTATTATTGTTGTGTCGACTACGATTTGTCAGATTGACATCGATCCGTTGCAAAGTTTTTTTTTAATCTTTGTTTTGATAATCAAAACTAAGTTCGTGTTTTCATGTTTATGGTTGTAGCGGATCCGATTATTGCATGCGGATCTTAATCTTTCTCTGTTATAAACAATAACTCAAATACAAAATCAAGGGAAGGTTCATGTGAAAACCACTTTCTCGTGCGAAACCAAAAAAAACACAGCTTAAGTGAACTTTAAATTTATTCTAGTTCTTCATATGTTATTAATTTTCTAAACGAATTGTATCATTTAATCACAAATTTTCTCATCTTTCAAACGATTATAATGAAGTCATATTAAAAAGGGAAAAAAATTGCGTCGTAAAAATTTGATACTACATATATGCAGAATTTCTAGTAAAAAATTATTCAGATTTTTTTCTATTTTTTCATCTTTTTATGTATACTGCATGTGTGTAATATTATTGTAATATGTTATACTGCATACATGCAGTATAATGATAATTCATATATTTTATTACTTTGAACTATATTACGCATTTCTTATAAGTGTTTTTTTATGTACGTATGTATATAATAAGCATTCGTTAAAAAAAATGTATACTACAAGTATACTACATTTATATGTAGTATATACTACAACTTACGATGCAACTTTTTTTTTTACATGCTTCATTATACTCGTTTGAAATATGGTAAACCTTTTGATTTAATGATGTAAACAATCTTAAAAAATAATAACGTACAAAAAATAAGAAATTTTTGAAATTCATTTAAGTATTGTTTTTTTATTCTCACATGAAAATTGGTTTTCTAACACACTCTACAAAAGCAAACGAACAAATATACATATGGTAGATTTTGTGTACTTCGAAAATAGAAGAACCGAGACACGGTATTTTGTGTTCGAGACAGTTTAAAATTTCTTAAATATTTAGCATGACCTTAATTATAAAATTAAAATTATCATTTTTTTCAAAGAATATTTAATCAATTGTTGTAATTTTATATCGTATCCCCCAAGAAATGGAACCTTCTTCCTGGCTATATAAACATAAAACAATCAAATCCGCTCAAGCTTTGTTCTTCATATGAAACTTGTGGTCCAAGTTTATTATGGCTGCCATTTTGAAGCAATCTTCCAACCTCCTCACCAGATCTAGACTCATCTTCCCTCAACTCTCGGCTTCTCGTTTTTTCAATACTAATGGTACTTATTTTCACCAGCTTTTTTCAATTTTCAAATGCTAAAATAAATCATTTTAATAAAACTAGTTGTACAAATGAGTTATTCTAGTCAATAAAAGTCAAAACCAGTTATTGTTGGAGCTCATACAGGGTTAGGAAACAGTTTTAGATAGGGAAGTGAATGTTTTGGTTCGGTTACGGTTTTAACTGTTTTTGTAACCAGCATTGACCACTTCGGTCCGGTTCAAGCATGCTGGTTTAGTAACCAGTTATAAACCAGGATTTCCGGTTCTTACCAAACTGGTTGCTACCATGTTGTTGGTTTCAGTTCTAAAGTTCGTTACATGAGTTCAACCCACCTATAACCCAACAATAATATCACCCCATTTTATTTGTTTGTATTTCATGATTATAGGCATTATGGAAGATACAGTCGCACACAATCGTATCATCGAGACAGATGAAAACATCTACGTATCGGTAGACATGCCTAGATGTGGAAAAGAGGGAGTGAAAGCATCTTTATCAATCAAACCATTCGAACGCAAATCTTTGTGCATTAAAGGCCACCGAGACGACAATGAAAACGACCTTAAAAACAGAAACTACACTTGCAACATTGATTTACCGGATTACATCGATACAAGTAATGTCAAAGCTGAGCTGGCTAATGGACTCTTAAGCTTCACTTTCTCAAAAATGAGTCTGGAACCAGAGGGAAAGAAATGGTTCAAGGAGATCAAGTTCAAATAAAATAATATAAAACATCATTACTAGATTTATGTTTATGTTTTTTTAAGTAGTTCATGCGGATTCGAGTTTTAATTAAAAATCATACAAGTTGTTTTGACATTGTTGAACAAACATCACGAGATAGTGAATCTTGTTCTTTTTCTCTTAAATGTGACTTGCGGTTTGAAAAACGTGATCATTTACTCTGCTTCGATGCAACGGTTCTCTGAACGGTGGACACGCCGTCCACGAACTTTGTACGGAAGAGAACATTGGCATTGTTGAACATGCCTTCTTTCAAGGAGACAACAATAAACTGTAAACAAACAAAACAATAAGGATTTTAGATCAAATAGAGTAAAAAGTTAATGAAATTACATAAGCTTAAACATTGTTTTAAAGTTTTTTTTTTTTTTTGAAAAATAAACATATACCTGTGAATGTGGAAAATGAGCTTTGATCATTCTCCCAATGTTCTGTGTGTGACTTAGATCAAGAGCTGCATCAACCTGTTCAACATAGTTCAAATAGTTTAACTTTTAAAAAAAAATGGATAATTAAATAGATTTTTTTTTATTATGAGTTGGTAAATACTAAATACCTCATCTAGAATATAAAGTGGAGCTGGTTTAAAAAGAAGCAATGCTAAAATTAGTGAAAGTGCAAGTAAAGATCTTTGACCACCACTGAGTTCTGATAATGATTGTTTCCAAACGCTCCCGAATGCCACGCGGACTTCTAACCCGTCTAAGAAACTACCTCCCTCTGGAGGTTCTAATTTTGCCATTGTCCCCGGTAACAGAGTCGAGAATATTGATCCAAAATCACTGACATTACAGGTATAACAAGTTTTGTAACCGAAATAATAATAATAATTGAAAGAAAATATAGAACTTGTTGTTTATAAAACTCACCTGTTCACTTTCACCCATGTGACTTTGAGTGTTTCTTTTTTCTTTTCATCAAGTTCTTCAATCACCAGTTTAATCTTTGACTTGTCATTCTGTGTAAAAGCTCCAAATAAATGAAATAAATAAATAAATAGAAGAAAAGTGAATTACTCGAATAGTCCATGTGGTTTGCTAAGTTTACTTTTGGTCCCCTAGGTATAAAATTTACTCTTATAGTCCCAAATGTGAGCCTTAAGGAACAAATGTGCTTTTTAGAATCTAACTTTTGGAAACAAAAGATAACTTTTTTATACCTAAGGACCTAAAGTGAAATTTTAGCAAACAATAGACCATCATGGCATAGTTGTCGATAGTGAATAGTGATATACAGCGACAAGCTACCGATACGCTACGTAGCGAATAGCGATAAATAGCCCCAAGGAACAAATGTGTTTTTAAGAGGTGTTCATCAAGTCGGATAACGAGTTTTTCATTTTATTCGGATCTAGTTGTTCGGATTTGAATTTTTTTGCTGTATCAAAATTCCGATCCGAAACTCCATTCGTGTTATCTTATTCGAAGCTATCCGAATAACTCAAATAAACCGAAAAACATATATTTGTATCCAAACAATCCGAATAAACATGATTATGTCAATCCGAAATCCGACTTGAACTGAATCAAAAATCATATTATCCGATTCGAATCTATCCGAACAATCCGAATATGATTCCAAATCGATTTTTTCGACTTTCAAATACGATTCGGACTTCGGATTTATCCGATTTACATCTATTCAATTATTCGCCAAATAGGTAGCTTATACGCTACGTAGCGAATAGCAATAAATTGTGTCCGTTATTTCATGTTTAGCTATATGTATTAAATGATTTCAGCAACATTTTATATTTTAGTATTGTAGCGTTTAGTAGCAATTATAATTGAAAAAAATATGTAAAAGACGCTCAAAAATACATAAAATACTTGTAATACGCTTAGAAAAACTAAATACGTAAAAAAATACATATTTGGTCGCTATTTAGCCGCTAAACTCCAATAGCGGGAGATCAGCGCTTTGCTACATAGCGCGCTATAGCGAGCGCTACCATCGCTGTTGACAACTATGCATCCTGACATTAATTGAGAATCTAAGTTAACTAACCTCAATAATATTCTTCTTGGATATCAAATCATTGTACTCATCTTCTGCCTTCTCAAACATAGCCATAACTTTCTTATTCACCCTCTTCTCAAGGCTTTAACAAACAAACACCCAAAAAGTAATTACAAGTTTCTATTTTCCCGCTAAAACGAAACTTATTTCCAAAAAAAATTAAAAATTAAAAAATACCCTGATTGTTCCGCCTGAAGTTTTTCAAACTCAACCCTTGCTTTGTGTGGATCACGAGATGTGAAATCATAATCACTCCCACTTCTTCCAAATAGTTGTTTTTCTGAATTAATCCAACTGTGTTTTTCAATCAATTTATCCACTTTCAGCGAACAATCTTTTTGTTCGGTCTCCATGCGTTTCACCTGTGTAACATACAGAAACACATAAACTGTTTACTAATAAATGTTAACAATTGTGACTAAAGTAGAATTAGTGGATATAAAAGTTACCTCGTTTTCCAGCTTTTTTCTTTCAAGATTTTTCTCACCAATATTATTTTTAAGTTTTTGTTGATCTTTCACAATCTGACTGATTTGTGAGTCACATTCTTTGACTTTTGTGTGGGCTGCATTAAGCTCAGATTGAGCTTGACTGTGTTGATCTTTCAGTGAAGTAACCTACAAAATATTGTTAACAGTCTTTTCATTTTAAAACAAAATAAAAAACAAATTTAAAATTTTTAAAAAATAAAAGTCAACTAGTCAAACCTTGGTCTTGAATGCATCCACTTCTGAAGTCAACACACCAATCTGTTTCTGAAAGGAGACTAATTGGTTCTCTAAAGATACCTGTTCTTGTTTGACAGCTTCAACTTCCATAATTAGTTTCTCTCTGTTATTTTCATGTCCCTAAATCAAGTCTCATGTCAGAAACTCAGAACCCACAAAATATGAAAATAATAATAATATTTATTATTATTATCATTGTTATTGTTATTATTATTATTATTATTATTATTGTTATAATTATAATAAATTAAGAGCATTACCTTAAGGTCTTTTGAAAATGACTGCATTTTTGTCTTGACTGCTTTAATTTTTTTCTCTAAATCTTTAAGAATATGGTCCCGATTATTAGCATGATCATAAATTGATTTTTCAAGAGTTGCAACTTCAGTCACGCGTTCTTTATAAAGTGATTGTTTTTCAGTAAGAGCAGATTTTGCTTCTGCAAGCTCCTGCTCAATCTTTTTTACTAATTCACCAAGCTACATCACACATAAACACAAAATAAAATAAAAAATTAATCATTTAAAATTTAAAAAAAAAATGCAAGAATTGATGAAGAACAAAGTATAGGGTTGAACCTTATGATGCTCATTTTGCTCAACTCTACTTTGGAATAATGAAAGCTCATTTGACTTTAGTGCCAACTGTTTCTTTAAATCATTATATTTTTTCTGAAGTGGAAGAAGCTCGCTGATCTGGACATACAAGTTAACAACACATTATACAATTATAGAATATTATTAATTTATTTTTACATTATATTATTAAACTTTAGACACGTGCAAAGTAGGTTTTAACAGTTAACCTTGGCTTCGATTTCTGATAACCGCTTTTGATGTAAAGATAATTGTGATTCAGCTTCAGCCAACGCGTGTAGTTGTCTTAATAAATCACCACCACCCCTGAGTATTAATAAATTATATATTTGTTAAATAATAATTTAACGATGATTATGTGAAAATTAATAGGAATTTATGAAATGTTGCTTACTTGCGAGAACCACCGGTTAAAAGTCCACTTGGTTGATATATATCACCTTCTAATGTCACACTTGTGGTTCTAACTTGCTGACTGAAAGCAACCTGTGTGTACCATAAGTTCATATAAACAAGTTGATTTTAAATAAATATTGCATTGTTAAATTGATAAAGTACCAAAAGATTGTGACAAATAATAACCAATAGTTAAACACAATTTGTATGTACATTGTATAAGATAATACAACAAATAAATGATGGCAGGTGACACATTGGAAATAAAATTTATATTTTTATTAAACAAGATACCTTTTTTGCAGCATCAATGGTCTTGCAAACAAAAGTTGAGCCAAACACATATTCCATTGCACTCTGCAACATAATATACTCTCAAAAAAGCAGGTAACCAAGTAATAATTAATAAAAACATAAAATATGTTCAATCTCAGTATAAACATAAACAAAGATACAATAAATAGATAAAGATGCAAAACAACATGAGTTATAATTAAATGTATTTCTAGCAGACAAACAAAAATAAATACGATTAACTAAATTAAAAGCAAAATTAGAAAAATAAATGGGAGAACAAACCTGGAGTTCATGTTCATAATCAACCAGAGAAAGTGCAACTTCAGCATTGCCTTTACCTACCTGAAAATATAAAAAAAATAATCATGTGTAAATACTAAATACATTATAGATGATATAAGTATGTTTCGTAAAAGCTAAATAAATAAGAAAATTAATAAAGAATATTTACCAGATTAACAGCATCTTTTTGAACTTTAGGTGGGACAGGGTAGCTTTGAATTTTGTTTAAAGGAATAAACGTCATTCTTCGTCTAAGATCGCCTTTTTCAAGAAGTTGTTTTCCTGTGTTTTCATTGTCCAACACAACATTATACAACTTTCCACCAGCACAAACCTGGAAATATAAAATTTAATAATATATTATCAGTAAATAAAGGTTAAAACTTTCATAATATGATGAATAAGTACCTCCAATGCAGTCATTGTTGAGCTGTCTTTCACTTTAATGAGCTTTGCAACCACACCTTTGACTTTCGAACGGTCAAAGTTCTTCACAGGATCACGATAAGAAAATTCAGTGTTCCCCAAACGCGAAGAAATATTCCGGATTTCCTCTTTTATTTTATGTACTGCTTCTGTCTCCACCATTCGATCCTAAACAATATTTAAATTTCAATTAAATAAATAAATAAATATAAAAAATATTAATAAAAAGATAAATATAACACCTTTTCTAGAATTTCCATCTGTCCTTCCTCATATGAGAGAGATTTCAAAGCCTTTTCAACAGTTTCTACATCTTTTTGTCTGATTTTCAGATTCTTTTCTGCATCAAGAGCTTCATTGTGTTTTGATGATAACTTAGTTTTATTCTCTTTTAACTCTTTTTCACCATGTTTTATCTTTGTTTTCAATTGTTCAACTTCTGTTTCAGTTTTTCCAACTGCAACTTTAGCATCACCAAGCTGATCTTCAAGACACTTTTCTTCATTACCACTACTCTTACCAGCAACTACACCCTGTTAAAAGTCAACACGGTCAACTTTAACAGCTCATGAAACATCAAAAAATTTAAAAACCATATTAAAATTCGATTTACATAAGCCCAACATTACCTGTTGTTCTTTCTCAAGATCTTCTAAACTCTTTGTTAACTCCTCCACTTTCTTCTTCAAATCAGCAGCTCCATCTTCTGCACTTTTAACAGCAGAAATTCTATCTTTCTCAGACTGCTTCAGTTCTTCAATATTTTTTTCAATCTAATCACATCATAACATAAAAAATCATTACATTATGAACACTAAACAACCGCGATTTGCCAAAAGAATTGATTACGCAGATGGTCCTTATGGTTTGGGTAATTAACACGTTCGGGTACTACACAAAAAAAGTAACAAGTTTTGGGTTTGTGCTTTCAATTTTGTAACGAATTAAAGTATAAAGACAAACTTCTGTTGACCTTTTTGTTAAACGAGATGGTATTTTGGTCATTTTACACGAATTCAACAGAAAAGTTAACAAATGTTAGTCTTAAAGCCCAAACTCGTTAAAAAACTAAAATCACAAGCCCGAAACTTGTTACTTTTAAACCGTAGTACCCAAACCTGTTACTTTGTGCAAACCACAAGAGACCATCTGTGTAATTAACTCTTTGCCAAAAAGATGATGTTAGATAAATAAAAACTGTACCTTTTCTAGATTTTTTGTCTCGGTTTTGAGATCATCCTCTCGGTTTTTCAATACAGACACTTCCTTAACAAGATCACGAGAAATAGCATCAACTTTATCTGACAAACCTTTAACCTCACCACCCATAGTTGCGTCTTTCTCGCTGGTTAACTTTGCCACATGCGTATCCATCTCTTGAACTGCGACATTCATAGTCTCCATATCATTATCAATCTCAGATATCTTGGCTTTTATCTCATCAACACCGTTTACCGCGTTATCTCGAATTTTCTCTGCTTGTACATATTCATAAGCAATGCAAAACCTTTTCAATCTATCTAATTCTGCATTCCCATTAGACCATTGCATGTATTGCATTCGTTCTTTCCTCAGTTTTTCTAGTGCTGGAAGAATTTCTTGATCAAGAAGTTTGTTGATTTCATCAACTTTACCCTGCTTTTTCTCGAGTGTTTTTAAAGCAGCATCTTTTTTTGTTTCGTACATTCTTGTTCCTGCAGCTTCTTCAAGCATCGACAATATTTCAGGTGGTTTCATGTTTAATACTTTGGTGATTCGCCCTTGCATGATCAGAAAATGTGGATTGTTGACATTTAGTTGCACTGAGTGAAAAAGATTTTGTACTCTACTTGGTTGTGCAAGGTGTCCGTTGATCAAGTACTTGTTTCTCCCACCAACCACAATCTGTGACATAAAATAAAGAAAACATCAATCCACATAAGATAAAGTTATATAAATTGGATGTTAAAGCCTACTTTAGTCAGCTTTGAAACCAAAAAACTATCTTTTTCACGTCCATAAATACTACTTAAAGGACATCGATACAATTTTTCACCCAATTAAAACCAGCATGGCAGCATCACCAGCATGTTCATATTTTAACACATAATTAGCATAACATAGGTACCGATTTTGTTAAAAAAGTTTGTAACTTTTATCCATATTCAAAGCACAAATAACATGGTTGACTTCTAAAGTCAAATTGTAGCCCTTGCTCTTGAAACCAAATTAATAACTATACTTTACAATTAGGGCTTTTGTTCTTGACTAACTTAAGAGTGAATTCTATCAAAAAGTTTAGATAAAAGTGGTCAAGCATTCAAATTTCATTAAAAAAGGACTGAAAACAATCAATTCCTGGAACAAATCAGCGAATTACGTGAAGAATCAAGCTAAATACCTGGCGAGTGACAGTAATTTCAGAGCAATCTTCATAACCAAGAGGGCTTCTACTCCTATCAGAGTTATCGAACACAACTGACACTGTGGCCTTCGTGATACCAGCTTGACCTTGCTTGTACACCAGCTCTTGAAGATTTGAAGCTCGAACCTGCTGCAAATTCGTGATACCTAACACGAAGCAAATTGAATCGAGGATGTTCGATTTCCCGGATCCGTTTAATCCGGTTATGGCATTGAAAAAGGGGTCGAAACCAGGAACAACTGTTCTTGTTGCGTACGATTTGAATCCCTCCAGGCAAACCTCTTTGATGTGCATTGTGAGCGGTTAAAACCCTAGAAATGTGACTAATTTGAGCGAGATTAAGAGAAGACCTGAAGTGGATGAACACTTAAAACGATTTTGAAGGAGAATTGCAGGAGTTTTCGATTGAAAACCTAGAATTTGACAGGCATGGACAAATGGATTTCAAAAGAAGTGGAAGTGAAAAGGAGTTTGCAGGAAGGCGGGAAAGTATTATTTTCGACTGTGTTTTGAATGACAAATGAGAAGTCGTAAATGTTTTGAATCACCATTCTTATTTTTTTTATTAAATAATACTTTTTCACACTTTTATCATTATCTTTTTCTCTTTATTCACAAACACTTTAAAAAATATTAAAATAACATCATTATCTTTCTCTCTCATACACCAAAATCTCCATCTTCATATTTTTTCCTAACTTTAGGAAAAAACAAATAAACCCCAAATATTTCTCGCTTCTCTACTCACAACCACTATCAACCACACCCTAAATTATGCAGGCTCTCCTCACATAAATATAGGGAAAATATTGTGAATGCTCTTACGAGAAAACAATTTTAAGTTAAGAGTTAATTTCACTATTCGTCCATGTGGTTCACCTTAAATTGCCAATTTAGTCTGAATTAAATTTTCTTGTCTGTGATACTCTGTGGTTTACACTTATTACTATTTTAGTCCAAAAAGTAACTTTGTTCACTCTATCCACGTTAAGCCCCATTTTAGAAAGGGTATTTTAGGTTTTTTTGCAAATGTGAACACCTTATAAATTGCCCTTTCTTCCCCAAAACAAACCCACCATGTTCGTGATTTTACTTCTTCTTCCCAGATCTGCAACTATCTAGCTAAGTCTCCAAAAGTAAAGATGGTAATGTGTTTGTGTGGTTCTCAAACAACAGTGCTCACTTCGTGGACCTCCACAAACCTGGGAAGACGTTTTTATTGTTATGCAAGATCCGTAAGTTCAAATCAATTTTTTTTTGTAACCTAAATCGTATCATCCACGTTTTAGGGGACGAATTGTGGGTTTGTTGGATGGGCTGATCCTCCTATGTGCGCAAGATCCGTTCAAATCATCCCCGGTTTGTTGAGATCCAGGAACAAAAATGAAGAACTGTGCCAAAGTTATGTTAAGGCAAATAGAAGATTAAAGTTTATGCTGGGTGCAATCTTGGTTGTGGTTTTTCTTCTATTTTTCATGAAATGAAGTCAATGTAATGAATATCCCATTATAAGAATGGAATGCTCTATGAGCTATTTTGGAGCTTAATGTTGTTTCTTTTATGAAAAATGGAGTAAATGGAATTAGCTGTAATTGATTGGAGTAAATTGAATTAGCAATCACATGTTTTACCACCTGTCGATTGAAAATGTAAACCACTAAATAAAATCTAATTGTGTTATTTTAAACGATGAATTCATTATAACACATGTCCACACCAACAACCAACTGTGCTAATTTAACCCAACACCAACAACCAAATGTCACGAATTCAATATGTATTAATTTAAGAGTAAATGTTATGCATTCATTTCACCAACCATTCAAAAAACATAAAGGTTTTCAAATATCATCAACCATATTCAAAATACATACAGGTTTTCAAATATGACAACCATTCATCAAAATACAAATCATGTTTCAAAACACATTTCCCAAAAGACGTCACAGCCAAAATATACCAAAATAAAAACAAAGAGTTATGGGTGCTGACCCAGACCTTGTGCACCTTGACCCTTGCATGATCTTTTGTTATGACCTTTTCCATGGCATAGAGCACAAGTAACCGTATTTCCAGCCCGAGTCAATTTGCCTTCTTTTGAAACCAACTCATCAGATGCCTTCCTCCTTTGTTTCTTTGGTCTACCAACTTGAGTGTGATGTTTTGGTGGTAACAAGGTGGTTGGGCATCTTGATTTAGGCCATAACTCTCGACCATTTACCGGATCAACTGTTTTCTGATAGACTTTCTTCCAAGTATCCAACCAATAAACTTTCGAAACCCAACTCTCAGGAACACCAACATCAATC
>WOUH02000041.1:4544264-4571365 GCA_009936405.2 Stevia rebaudiana | reverse complement strand
ATATAAAATTTATCAAAAAAACTATATCTTTACAAATACTTTAAAAATTTTGACCAATTTTATTGAATTTTAGTCAATTTTGATAAATTTTAACCAAATTTGACCAATAACCAATTTGATTATTTTTTTGGATTTTACCTTGGGCGTCTAGACCCCACCTAGACCATCTAAGGCGAAATCCTATCGAGTAGCATCCGCCTAGGCCGATTTTTACGACACTTATTAAAACTAGGTATAACAAAAACAAATTAATCTTTTTAAACATGTAATATATGTTTCTTTCCAAAAAAAAAAAAAAAAAAAGATAAAACTTAAGAAAAAGTTTGTAGCAAAAATTTTTCTTTTTGTTTGAGTGTATAAGAGTGTAACACATGTGTAGTGTAACATTTTAGAACGTATAATTTTACTATTTTAGCACATGTGGAACAAGTAATTATAATTACATACCGTTTTTGTTTAATCCTCTTGAAATAATATATATTACATATATAAAAGTAACTTTTATTCACATAGAGTTTAGATGTGTTTTTAATTTATGTTTCCACATTATATGGATATGGACTATTTAAATAGTTAGCTAACACTGAATTCAGATTAATATGTGTTATAATTTAGATACGTAATATAGGGTCAAATTCTAATAAGACGTCGTCTTATAGTAAGAAGGTGTGAGAATGGTATCAAACGGATCTTTATTGAGCTCATTTTAGTGACGTTGGAACCATCTCGTCGAACCCTTTCCTCGTCCTCAAAAACGAAAGCCCCCACCCAACTCCTCAACCCAAAAAAACTTAAACCTCCACCCCACCTCCAAAAGCCTAAAACCGTTACCTCCACCCTCCAAAAACCTAACCTCCCACCTCACCCCTCAAAAACCTAAGTCGGCCCTCCACCACCCAAAAAACCTAAACCCCCACCCTAAAAAATCTAACTTACCCACCACCCAAAAACCTAAACCTCCCACCTACACTTAAAAAAAATATAAACATCGAAACTAAACCTTAAAAGTTAAACCACTTAAAAACTGAATCAGGGTTCATTTGATTTACAACATTTATTATAAGACGTCTTATTATTTGAACTAACTCATGTAATATACGTTACTATTAGAAGATTAATAAAAAAAAAAAGTAAATAAATAATTATAATTATTTGTTACACATGTGCTGTCAGCTGTGTTACATTTTCGCACTGTAAATTATTAAACATGTGTTGCACATAAAGAGGAGCGAGCCAAGCTTATCGTGACTGGGATACGGCTCGTTACTAACCGTGGTTCATTTACAAAAGTGACGATTTCAAACCAAGCTTTCTCTAATCATGTCACGATCTTGTGCGTTTTTAACAACCTTAATTGAGGTGTATTAATAAAAATTTTCTGAAAGATATGTCATTAGATACAAGATTTAATCTTTTTATATTACGATATCCTTGCGTTATTAGTGCAAATGACAATATTTGGCTCAAAGATGCCCTTTTTAATTCTATATTGATTTTGTAATCTTAATTTTATGTTGTACAAAGAAACTAAATATATTTACGGTGCAGGCCGGGATCGTGTGCTAGAAAATCTGTTTCTTGGAAAATGTCAGCCACCATCGAATTGAAGCCACCACCTTATCCACTGGTATGAGTAATATACGTCTCAAACTTTTGGAAACTGTTTTGAAACATCCGATTGTAATCGCCTAAAATCTAAATCAGTTTAAAACCCTTAAAGATGGTAAAAGTGGTATGTTAAATGTTAAATAATAATTTAACAATAATTAAGTGAATTGGTCCATGTGTTTTGGCTTGTAACACTTTTTCAACTCAGAAAGTAATCTTATGGCATTGTATTAGTTCAACTCTTAATTAATTTTGTATACAACTCATACCTTATATTTGAATTTTGTAACTATTTCGCCTTTGACAAAAAAGGTTTAGATAATTACAAAATTCAAACATATATCATAGGTAAAAAGTTGCAAAAGATTTTTTGGGTAGAAAGATTTAATAGATCAAACCATGAGACTAAAGTAGTAATTTACTTTTTAATTATTAAGTATGTTTAACATATATTCTATTTTGTGTTATATGTATCATGTATGGTAGGATGCTCTAGAACCTTATATGAGTAAAGAGACATTGGAATATCATTGGGGAAAACATCACAGAGCTTATGTCAACAATCTAAACAAGCAAATTCAGGGAACTGAATTAGATAAATTGTCATTAGAAAGCATAATAGTCGCCTCGTATAATAAAGGCGATGTTCTTCCCGCCTTCAATAACGCAGCTCAGGCTTGGAACCATGAATTTTTTGGGAATCTATGAAACCCGGTGGTGGTGGAAAGCCTTCTGGAGAACTTTTGGATTTAATAAACCGGGATTTTGGTTCATTTGAAAACCTAATTAAGGAGTTCACAGCAGCTGCTACTACTCAGTTTGGTTCTGGTTGGGCTTGGCTTGTGTGTAAGTGCTAGTTTCAATTCAAATGTATATCATATTAGGGTATCATCATCATCATCGTACTAAGTATTTCTCACCATTAGCAAATTAAGGTAGGGTCTGAAGAGGGTAAGATGTAGAGAGTCTTACCTCTACCACATAAGAATAGAGAAGCTCCTTAGATTGAGACATCCGGCTTATGATGCCTCTAACAGCCCAATACTTATAAGTTTAAACATTATTTTCAAAAACATAAGTAAAATAGCGTTAAAATTAATACAATTTTACTTTTGTCACTCGAGTGTCTACACATACATACATTATATATTTGGTATTTGGTGCAAAAACGTGTAGTTCCGGACACGCTAACCGGCCCACGCCAGACCGCCCCTGGTCACATACATTATATATGTGCACCACAAACATGACATGTATATCATACTAGGTTATAGTATTGAACATGCGGACCTAGTGGCCTTGTAGGTTAGTAAAGATATCTTAGAATACATAAACATTAGGATATGTGGTATACCCGTGTGAGTAAAAGAGATGTGAAAATAAAATGTCTGGCACGTGACACATGCGTTAGTTATATGAAAATACACATGTGAGTGGTATAGACATATGAGTGAAAAAAAAAAATAAAGAGACACATTGACAAAAAAGTATTAATCCCATACTTCTCTCATAACCATTGTTTATGTGTCTTTGATAACAAAACGGTTCTTGGATGTTGAAGGCAATATTTTGAAGTCCCTCTTATGTCCTTATTTTTCTTTAGTTCTAAAAACTCTTTGGTATGCAAGTTCAATGTTTCCATTTCTTGACCCATAACCAAAAATTGGACATGATATTGACCCGTTTTCTGATATCTTTGTTCATAGACAAAGAGGAGGACAAGAAGCTTGCTGTGTTGAACAGCCCAAATGCAATTAATCCTCTTGTGTTGGGGTACCATGTGAGTAGACAACAATATTATTTTTTTTATACTTAATTCTTTAATTTTCTTTTTATTAATCTGAGATAGGAAAGTTTTTATATTTATATATTTCTGGTGTTATAACATGAACCCTAAAGGGCCATTGGACTATATAACGTAAACTATTGTGTATTATATAATCTAACATTGGATTTGTTTTGTTTGAATTTCCAGCCTCTCCTCACCTTAGATGTTTGGGAGGTAAAATTTATTCACTTGCATGTTCTACAATCAATAAATTAAATACTATGACAATGGCATATTAATTAATTAAATCTTAATTGTGATTGCAGCATGCATACTACCTGGACTTTAAGGTAAGAAGAACTTGCTAATTAATACGACACACACATACATATATTATATATACACAAATTATGAGGTGTTTGGATTTGTGGTATAAAAACAGGTTATCTTTCAACCAATCGGTTTTAATGAATAAAGTGATTCTAATTATGATGCCTACATGATCAGTTTGGATAATCGGCTTTTTTATCTCCCAGTCAAAAATCATTATTTAAGGAATATTTAAATCTTTGGTTGTCCACATTTTCATTGCTGATAATACTTTTAAGTTTTAAACATAATAATTATAATATATTTGTTAAATCTATATAAGCTAATATTTTATTTTAATAACTTTATTAACAAAATAATTCCTAAAAGATTTGGTCATTTTATCTAATACTCAATTTGTGAAACACTAGATCAACTAATAATCATACTATGATGGTGATTATTCAGCATCACAAGGGGTTGTTTGACAAAACTGTGTTGAATCATTAAGAGGTATGACTGATTAAGAGGTAAGCTCTGAATGATCATGCATTTTTTTGAAACTTAATCATTTAGAGGCTTCAGGAACCATTAAGAGGTGTAACCAAATAGGTGCTGCCTCTGAACGATTCAGATGTAACCTCTTAATGAAATCATTAAGAGGCTACAAACAGCCTCTAAGTTTCAAATCTCATATCCAAATACTCTCTTTCACCATATGTTATAAACAAACAAAGTGACCCTTTAGCCTAATCTAATGCTAAATTAATTAGTGTCACACAAATGGTTATTGAAAAGTTAATTTCTGTTACAGAACCTTAGGCCCGATTATATATCAACTTTCGTGGATAAGCTTGTATCATGGGAGAAGGTGAGTGCTAGACTACAAGCAATCAAGGTTTGATGAATATGAATCACCGGGTTGATGGTGATTGTATGTTGATTATCTTCATCTTGTGATATAATAATATGTTTGTAATTCTAATATGTTTGATATGGTGAAACAGATACTGATTTCATTTTCTAAACTCTTGTGTTTCTACTTTCCTTAAAAGAATGTCCAAATAAATCTGTATTGGTTTAGTTCATAGCTATTGATTTTTAAGAAATTAGTTTTTGGTACCGACAAGAGTTGTTCGGGAACCAGAATAGACTACTAGGTTCTCGAACTGTATTTGGGTGACACCGATTCCAACTGAAACCAAAACTGTTTTCGGGTGAAACTCATTCCAATCGGAACCAACTAGCCCAATTTAATCTTGATGGCCCGTCTCCAAGCCCATAGAGTGGTGGTTGGTTATTTTTTAGCTAATGAATGTTAACCTAGATGAAGTTATGATCTAAATACTTAGTGTTCTTGATTGTGATTGTAGATTCAAACCATATGTTGAAATCATTTTAAATCAGTGAACCTGAACCAATTAAAACCGGGTTCAAATTCATTCCAACCCCATCACTCCTCAAAATCCGGTCTTCAACCCAAGCTGATTTAAATATATATATATATATATATATATGTGTGTGTGTGTGTGTGTTTTCACATTTGTTGACCCAACGCAAACGGGTTTGGGCGAAATAAACAGATTTGTGCACCTCTATACATAGCATGGTTGTAAAAGTCGGCCTCCAAGGCCGAGTATTCGCTCGAAGGAGGTCTTCCGATGCGACTTTATGTTATTTCGAGGTGGTCCAAGGATTCAGTCAAAGGCAACATTCCTAAGATGTCTAAGGTGTGTGGTATTGTGATGTGTCTATTCTGATTTAGTATGACTATAGTTGGAAATAGTTTGATGTAATTATTCATTTGAACATGTATTTTCTTAAATATTAGTAAATTTATTATGTTTTACATATATATAATCTATGGAAAATACAGTTCTTTGTAAGTTACCATGTCCAAGTACTCCCCGAGTACTCCCAACTTCATAGTCGACCGACCTAGGAGCGTCTAGCGATTTTTCCAGCCTTGATACATAGTATTAGTGGGGACATGAACCAGTAGAGACGATTTTGAGTTCGTCTAAATAAACTTGAATTACGTTTATGACTGGAGCTTGAGTTTGGCTCCTAACTCGGTATCGACTCATCTAAACAAAATTTATGACTCCACGAATGTAGGCTTAGGAAGTCAACGCCCCATAGAAGCTACTAAAAATATTGTATATAAACCATAAAACCAAATTCGGTGTGGTTTCTCACCGACCACTATAGAGCTCCTCAACTTTTGAAGTTTACACTTTCATCTTCGCCTTTCTAAAAAACTTTGTAAAATGTCATTTTGACCCTTTCAAGTCTTTTGAGGTTTCGAATATTTACTAATGTACGCTAATTTTTTATGTGCTTATTTTTGTACATGTCGGTATAAATTTGTGTTAGTTTGCATATCAACATAATTACGTGAAGTTTTTTCCAAAGCAACTCATATAGAACACAATACATTTTTGTGTTTACTTTATGTATGTTTTTATAGTTGGTGTACGTTTCGATGGCATAAATATTTTGTTTAAAATACGTTTTCATGCTTGTTTATATACGTTTTCAGTTTGCCTACGTTTCAACTAACTTAAAAAAAGTATCTTACGTGGTGTTGGTGTAAATTTAAGTTAGCCTGCATTACGACGTAAACTTTTTTTCAGAAACGAGCTAGATTAAATACAATACGCGTACATGTTTATCTAACATACGTTAATTTCTTATGTGCTTATTTTTGTAGGTGTCGGTATGACCTAAAGTTTTTTCGAGAATGAGTCGGATTAAACACAACGCGTTTTCATGTTTATTATATGTACGTTTGTAGTTGGTTTACGTTTCGACGGCACAAATATTTCGTGTACAACACATTTTCGTGCTTATTTTATATAAGTTTTAAGTCGGTCTACGTTTCAACTTCAATTTGTTCGAAACGAGTCTAGTCAAATATAGAAGGTTTTCATTCGATGATATAAATTTAACTTAGAGGTTGTTTGGTAGTCTCTTAATGGATTAATAAACTACCTCTTAATGGTTCATAGCATCTGAATGGTTAAGAGATATAACCTTAAGTCTAAATAGTTAAGAGGTAACTTATCTCTTATAATCATTTAGACTTAAGATTACCTCTTAACCATTCAGATGCTATGAACCATTAAGAGATAGCCTACCAAACAGCCCCTTACTCTATGTTTCGACAACACCTCAACGCATGACGGGTCACATTAGAACAAAACATGAGCATGAACTTGTAACCTACTTGCAAAGATAGAATCAGGTGAAATTAGAAGTAAAAAATGGTGTTATAAATATAGAGCAAAACATGTTAACACCACAAAATCATATAATAATCGTATATAACAATGTCGACATACGTGTTATTTTCTAAGTTAAAACCGCCACAAATTAACAACCGTCTCTAACTCATAAAAAACAAGGTTTAACCAAAAAAAACAAGCAGCCACAACGAGATCTCATTCCCAAGAAGATTTGGGTTCTTTAGCAATGTCATCCTTGATCCATTTTTTAAGTTGTTTAATAACAACGAAGTACTGCAAATGAATAATCAAAATCAAATTAGACAACTACACAAAAATTTTAAATAAAATAATAACAGAAAAGGGAAGCAATAAAATCATTTAATAGATTACCTATAGCTACATAAAACCACTTAAATCATTTAAATATTACAAGAAATACACCGTTGTACTTTTTCATTAAGGTCATCAAATTACTCAACTTTTTTCTTTAAGGTCACGCAACTATTAAAAGTTTAAAACTACTTAAATTCCTAATGTGTATAAAAAAAGTATGAGAAATAAAACCTTAATAAAGTTTTGAGAAATAAAAAATCCCCTAGGCTACTTTTTAATCAAGTAAATCTATCATTAAAAAATTAAATAAAATATCCGTCATTCAAAATGTATATCGTCATATTTTGCATAAACTAAACTGGCACAAATAAAATAATAATTGGGTTGAAAATTTGACACGAACTAATTACTAATTAAAAATAACTTTGGATGGAAAATTTGCTTCGGGTTAACCTGACCCGACCCGATACTAAAATATACTCATTTTGACCCCAACCCGCATAACCAGTAAATCTCACTCATAACAAAGTTATTTAAAAAATCTAAAACATGTTTAAAAAAGTTAACCTGAAATGCTAAAATGAGAGGTATGAATATTTTCCCTCTTTCATTTGCGTTTGGACCGTCGATCAGCTTTTGGTCAACCAAAATGCTTTTGCTTTCATTTGTAGCAACGGTTGTGATGGTTTCAACTACTTGCGGAATCCAAACGGTTCCATTTGGGAGAATCTAATGCAACACAAAAATAATCAAATAAATAAATTAATTAAATAAAATATAGTTCTTGAGTAAAAAATGCTAACCTTTTCATCACCATCATTTTTATTACACCTGCTGCTGTTTTCAACCAACACAACAGGAATTACATCATCCTGCAAAAAGCAGTCATAACACTGTAAATGTACTAAAAACAGTGTAATTTTGTCTCCTATTTGTAACATAATTTTAAAAAAAATATTCAAGTTTTTTTTACTTCTTATAGTAAAACATTATATGAAAATTGAGGGTTTTTTTTAACTTCCTGTAGTCAAGATTTTTATAAAAAACAATGCTTTAAAGATTATTCTATGAACCACAAAGGGCTTATATAACCAAAAAAAGAAAACGAGTTAAAGGTCGCAAAATTCGGTCAACGAACAATAATCTAAGTCTAGCAATTTACATCAAATTACTATCTCATATCCACAAAGAAGCTAGAAGACAGAATTGAAAAGGGTCAAACGGGTCAAAGGTCAACCAAAGTCTCTTAATTGCGTAAATCCTCCTAAATCGTAATATAAAATTGATTATTATTTGACAAAACCGTCAAATTATTTTTCTTTAATGCCTCATCTTTAAAAAATTAATATAAATTGATCAAAAAGAAAAAAAAGTAACAATTTCATGAACCTTGTCACCCAAAAGTGAATACTTCACTCAAATCCAATGTCATATCCATTAGCATATTCATAAATTAGTTTTTTTAAAAGAATTAGAAAAACCCGAACTTGTAAAGATTTAGTACCGAAGTTTCATGTTTCTTGAAGCGGGCCCCAGATTCTACAACTTTAAGAATAGCCTCTGATCTTCTTGCAAAAAAATCATCATAATTAAGACAATCTGGCGGTGTAAGTTGAGCATGTGTCAACACTACAATTCCTTTACGCCATATTTCTTTTCCAAAACTTTCAGTTATCGCCTTAACAATTTGTTTGTCCAAATTATCCACTCTATACGAATCCAATCGGTCAACGTATAACAAAACATCTATTGTTTTGTTCAAAAGAAACCTGCTCAAAAAATCACAAATCTTTACAAATGTTTTGTTGGCATAAACAAGGTTCAATGTAGAAATAGGAAACATTTAACAAAGTATAACCTTATCTCATACGGGTTAAAATCATTGCAGAACATGTTTTCAAAACTCCATCAACGGTTTATATTTTATAAAGTTTGTATTTTTTTATATATAGCTTCTTATCTTTATTTACATAAATTAACGATAAAATTAATACTTTCATATTTAAGTTTTTACTTAAACATGTCTTGCATAACCTACACATGTGTAGATAACGTAAACAAATGAAATTTGTTCATTAGTTTTTTTTTTAATTTAACGGGACGTGAATAAATATATTGTATTTCCATCATTTCTTGATTAAACCTAATAAACACGTAAAACATGTTATTGACAGAAGCTTTTGCATATCTGAAATATTTATGAGTTCTGAAATGATCGTAACCCTATCTCATACTCAATGGAAAAAAAATTACAAAACTACACTTTCATCTACATAGATATATAAATTTTTGAAACCACAATTAACGCGATAATAAAATATTAATAACAGACCTTTTGATGAGTTCCAAAGCCTGATCATTAACGTATCCGCCTTCAACAATGCCAGGTGTATCAATGATATTCAATGTAAACCCTGACCGCTCACGCGAAACCATCACAGGTCGTGGTACATCCGACTACAAAATCGAATAATTAAAATCTAAACATTGAAACTCGATTGGAATATTATTCTAATAAATACCTGAAATGCACTGACTGCAACTGCTCGTTCTCCAAGAATGGAATTGACAGTTGAAGATTTTCCAACACCACCCTTACCCATTACAAGAATTGTCAAACTGTCTCTCTCCTGTGATATATCATAATTGCGTAACCATACAATTAAAAAAGCTGTAAACTTAAATGCAATTGCACGTTTCATTTGCCAAATAATTCAGAGTTGTAGTTGTAGATGTATTCTAATAAACAATTCCACTTAATGCAATCTCACATTTTTTCAATTTTTTTTAAATTAATTATTTTAATAGATAAACTAATAAATATAAATTCAAATTTTGGTTTTATCATTTATGCATTTCTTTTATTTTCAGTAATATTATAAAACACTTAAATATTAAATAGCATAAACGTAATCATATTTAAGTTTTAATAATGTTTTTAAAACAAATTTCATCTACTACATTTTTGTTAGAATATCTTATTATTTCATGTTTTAGTTTTCTTCTGATTTAATTGTATTTTGTAAAATGTAAAATATGTTTTATTGTTGTATCACTTGTATGTAATAGAAATTATGTAATTTTTTCACATCATATGAATTTTTGAAAACATTATTACAATTATATATTTTCTATGATACAATTCCGTGTAAAACACGGGTTTATATCCTAGTATTGTATATAATAAATACTCTTTAGTAATTGAAAAAGATGACAAAATGGTTGGCGGGTCAGGTAATGGGTCAAAATGGGTCGGGCAACCAAGAAACGTTTCTATTAAATGTTTTGAAATTACAAACACTATAATTACAATTACAATCAGACTTTTCTCAATAGATCGATTCAGGAAGCTTTAGGCATTTTAATTTTGAATGCATTTCGCATAACTTTTATTGACTTATAAGATTCGAATTATCAACAATAATGAACACGAATGATAGCAGGGAATTAAGAACATATATTGACAAGTAAAGACTGCATTTACATTCGAAAATTTACATATGATGTTTAATAGTCTATTTGTAGAGTTCTAATGTCGGTTAGATGACAGTTGGTTTTGGCGGTTATAGGACAGTTTCTTGGTGCCAAATTATAACCAAAATAACTAACTTTAACTACTTTATCGACCCATGGATCTAAGTCTCTAACCTAAACATATGACCCATCCGAATTACACAATTCTTGCATATTACATAATTAACCCAAGTTGAACCATTTGCTCTTTGCACCTTAATCATGTTTATTTCCAACAACCTTTGACGGGTTTGACACTTTGACCATTTGACCTATATGTAAATAGGTTGAAATCCAAATCACTACCTTTACTGATTTAAATTGACTCTAAAGATTGTAAATTCAATTGGATGCTTGACTTTTTGAGCAATAAAACTTGGTATTTAGGTTTTCACTGCAAACTAAGTAGGTTTCTAACGAACCTACTGAAAAACACTAGAAGTTTAAAAGAACAAACGTGTAAGCACAACCGCACCGTCACATAACATAATCTACCTAAATTCGATAAAAATTTAATTATGAATATAACAAAAAGTGAAGAACAATTCAGACATAAATTCGACCTTTTCCTTTAGTTTTCCCAGTAATTCCAGCAATTTAGTCTGAGTGGCAAGAGGAAACTGTTGAATTCCACTCCATTCACGCGCCATCAAATCTAAAACAACAGAATTTAAACAAAAGTGTAATCCAAGTAGGACTCATGAGAATAAAATTACAGCTCATAAACACATTTATAGATAAATAACATAATTTAAAGCAAAATCTATCAAACAGAAACAATTAAGCTAAAATTCAACCAATTTTACACATGGAAACAGAAGCAAAAGCAACTTAACGGGAAGATTGAAGCAAAAGCTGTTAAACACATTTCTCACATAACCTGTTAAACACATTTCTCACATAACCTGTTAAACAAGTAATTCAAAAGCAAAAGCTTATAGCTTCGAATTTAACACAGAAACTGACTGGTACTATCATCAAAAATCAACTTAACGGGAAGATTGAAGTAAATGTACACAGCTTTTAATCGCAGAAAACTAAAATTGACCAGTACAAGAACATGGGTTTGAATCTAACCTTTCGTTAGCAGCAATCTGATGATTGATAATTCAAATTGTATGTAATACCGCAAAGTACTACGGATTTTGAGACGAGAGAAACCCTAAATTTTCTCTACAGAACACAATTGCAAAAGAGAAGGATTAAAGTACTGTTTTGTAATCCTTTGTATCGATCTACCACCGATACGAGACAGGGTTTTGCAGTTTGGATAAATTGCACAAATTATCCCTATTGTATTTATTAAATAACATCTTTGGTTATGAAATAAATTCATGAAAGTTTTAGTCATACTAATAAACTAGAATTTATGACAAAGCAACCACTTTTATTATTCAATATTCGTAAAAAAGTATTCATTCATTGTTACATTGCCGATCATCTCAAATCCAAAATAGAAGTCGTGCGTTTATTTTACTTCTATATTGTCTTACAATAGTTTGTCAAGTTACACTTTCCAATAATAATTAATTAATTGTCCTCTTTTAGCCTCTCAAAGTTGGGTAGGTATTTTCTCATTTATGAATAAATTTTTCTTTGAAATAGCAAGTAGTGTGTCTTTGCTATTGTAACTTATCTTTAAGCAACGGGAATGATAAAAATTATTTACAAATACCTTATGCTCTCTTTGTTTCCCACATCAATACCTAACAGACTTATATGCAGTCGTGTTTATGGTTTTGTAAGCTAGTGACATTGGTGATTGCTTTGCCCCAAAAGAGATGATATTTGTGAATGACAATCAAGTATTTTCTTTATACATATGGTTTTATACATAAACATTGTATTTGTATACCATAAAGTATGATATAGAAGTTCAAATCAACTTAGTATTTATGTTTTGAATAACTAGTAATCAACCAAATATTTATAGTTTAATCATTTTACATTAATTGTTACACAGCAATAACATTTAATTACTTAAAGCATATACAATCAAACATCTATATTAACCTGATGAACATATCAATGGAATTTTGTATGATTTAATTTTATTAGTTGAAAGAGATTTCAGATCCAGTTATCAAAATTTGTTGAAAAAGAATACCCCACTTATTATTTGGAGAATAAATATAATATAAACCTACTGAAACTTCAGCTTTTTCCTACCTAAATTAGAAGAAAAGAACATAATCCAAATATGATTATAAAAACGTGGAAGTTATATAGCTAACAACCTTTTTAGTAAATAAAAAAGGGTGCAAAGATCAGCACAATTTACATATAACTACTAAAAATGTATATTTTACAACTTTATAGCTTTTTAATGTTGAGGAAGCTTGCTCTCAGTCGTCTTGCTCGCCCGAAATGCTGAAAGTGAAAAGAATGACTTTGTTCCTGCAAAACAAATATACCAAAAGATATTGATAATTGCACAAGTATAAAATACTATGGTTGAACCCACGGGTCATGGGTGAGTCGAGAGACTTCAGTACTTGACCCGTTTGTCATATTTCCTTTTTAATTAAATATCATTACCTTTGACCCATTAAAGAAAATAACACAACCTGATTGGTCAACTAAAAGTCATTACCATTTTGACCCAGTAGACAAAAAACAATTTCATCAACACGTTTGTCGTATTTCCTTTTCGGCATCCTTTTGACCCGTTAAGGAAAAAAAAAAAAAAACATAACCTGATCAACCCATTTATAACATAACCTGATCGACCCGTTTTTAACAATTCAAATAAACTCTACCTTTTGACTGCATGTATAATACTTGTTACAAACATAGTATATTAACATAAAGTTATCAACTCTTTTCAAAGTTATAAAATTTAAAATAAAAAATTGTCAGGACTGTTATTATTATTACCTTTAGAATCTCGAACATCATCATCCACTTCCGACGATGCTGACTCAGCTTTAGATTTTCTAGCAAACTTCAAGAGCCGCTTGAACCCTTTCGGTGAATCCTTTTGGTAGACCAACAAAGGCGGTTGTTCAGCATTACCCCATTCACTAAGTACATCAGCTTCTTCATTACTCTCTTCTAGAAGCATTTCAGATAACGAGTGACGAACACGTGGACTCGAAGAAATGCCATCTGGCACAACAACTTGAACCGGAGACTCACTCTGCACCAGACTTGGAATCATCTCTTCATCATGATCATTATCAACTTCAGCCTCCACTTCTTTATGCTTTACATTAGAACTTAATTGTTCCTCACACTTTATTGGGCTTGGAATTGGGCTTGGGCTTGGGCTCAGACTCGGGCTTGGGCTGACTACTTGGGGTTCACATTTTTCCTCAATTTCACTTACATCATTAGCCATGACTACCTCATTGACCTCAGAAGTTCCAGAGGTTCTAGAAGCTTCATCGGGCTGGTCAACAACCTTTGACTTGATAACAACCGGGCCCACACCAGGCCCAATCCCAGAGCCCTTACGAAGAAACGGCTTTGTTTCCAACGGAACCACACTACTTTTCTTAGTAACTTTGTTATAAAAGCTCGGTTTGACCTCAGGAGTTTGGTCAACTTTCGTCTTGGTTGTCTTTGTGATCGTCGTTGACTTCAGTTTCTTGAAACTTTTAAGATTTCTATTGGTATCTGGTGATGTTGACTTTGGTGTTGACTTTAGAGACGTTGACCAAGGCTGCTGCATTTTCTCACTTTTTGTGTTTGAACCAACCGGTTTTCGACTCGAACCGGTTGGAGTTTTTGGTGATGGTGTTGATGACCATGATTTGCGTGTAACGGGTAAAGAAGATGGTTTAGAAACAGGTTTCTTCAAAACTGATGGTTTTAATGGTTCCTTTTTTGAATTCATTAATGGACTCAAATTCTTTTGAATTTTCTCCGTTTTCTCAACTTTCTTTCCAGAAGCTTCTACTTGGATCTTTATTTGCATGTTCTGATCATAAGATCCACCTCTGTCCTCCTTCATAACCGTATTTTTCTTGCTTTTGGTAATATCACTTTTCGGATTTTGACGTCGAACCGTTTTAGTTTTATTTTTATTTTTATTTTCCATCATTTTCATAAACAATTCATTCAGTTTTGCTTCGTTTTGTTGACTCCATTCAATTGCATCTGGATGGTTTTCAAATCTTTCTTCTCTTTCAGGTGAGTATGGTTTAATGTTTTCAGCAGCCACATTAGAAACCCGACTTTTAAAAACATAACCATCTGACTCGGGTTCGGGTTCTGGGTCAGGCGTGGGTTTGGGTTCAGGTTCTGGGTGGGGCTTTTGGGTGGCATTTTCACCCATTCCTGAACTCCATCTTCTGAGTACAACTTTATTTGGGCCAACAAACAGTTTTTTAGTCTTTAAAACTTCCATCTTTTGGTCTCTCTGTTTGCTTTCAAATAAACTAATTTTATCTTGAACACTCATTCTTAACACATTTTTCTTCGCGGGTTTATCTGGATCATTGTCATCTTCATCACTACTGTCAACAGTTAAACATTTCTGAAATGATATCTTTTCTTTTGATGGAAAATGATTGAGACTCTTAATGGTTAGTGCAGGTGCCCTGTGTGATCCTGACCGTCCGATTTGTATCCGACGCATTGGAGATGATGATCTTCTAGGTGTTGCAGATCTTTTAACTGAACGACATCTGTCAACTGATGGTTGGTCATCCTCACTTGAAAATGAAGAGATTTCATTGTTTGTTGAGTTGTGTTGTTTGGTCTGACCAACATTTTCATATTCTATGATTTTTTTATAGTCTTCAACTGTTGGAAATACGTTCATTTCTACAAACTTCTGTAATAAATCCCTGAAAGATGCATTGATTAATAATAATTAATAAGTGTCGATGTGACCATGTTGTCTACACGTTGCAAAATGGGCAGGTCAAGCAGGTTGTCGGGTCGGGTCAAAACTGTTTAGATTATTTGTACTAGTTGAAACGGGCTACCACAACGTCTTTACGAACAAAAACATAGGGTTTCACCAGATGGTAATGTTAAATTTGATTACAGTAGTTATATAATACAACAATGATTAGGTGAAAGGTAATCCCAAAAAGATGTGAAAACTTTTAGAAAACTCGAGCAAAAAAAATTATTATTTTTTATAATAAAAGGCTCACTTTTAATTGTTATTTCGTCATTTTTTTATATTAGAAAAATCCCAAAAGCGCCAAGTAGTTTTTTTTAATATGTAAAAAATAACTAAAAAAACTCATTTTTATAAATATTTAGTGAAATGTTACATATGTAACTTTTCGCTGATTTTTGTAAAAAAAATTATTAAACTGCTTGGCACTTTTTTATAGTTTTGTTTTACCAAAAGTCTTAGAATTTAATGTAGAATTTATCTAAAAATAAAAAATATATATAAATTTTGAAAAAGTCACTCTTACATATGTAACATATTGGGGTTTCCAGGGTTTTCACATATTAAATGGGTTTCGGTTTTATCCACCCTATGATTTCTAATGTTATATATATTCTCCCTTAAAATACATTTTAGGCGAATTATTATCAGTTGTTTCTTTTACCTTACCTATAAGATATACGAATCTAGAATATAACCCAGATCAACACATTCATAATAAAATGAGTCAAAATTAATTTTAGGTGCCATTGACATGTTCATAAGAAAATGGGTCAAAAATTCAAAATTGCTACCATAAATGTAGGCCAACATAACTATAATAACTGTTAGTTCATCTATTCATATTGGAACTATCTTGCCTCCTATTTTAAAACACCGAAATCACACATTTGATTCACATATTAATTTCTTAAAAAGAAATCAGGATCGACATGCACACGTAGGATTTTTTAGTGAAATGATACCTTATATCTTTGGCTCCAAAATGATGAGCAAAACTTTCCAAATCAGAGATATCCTTAATTGAGCATATGGCACCAGTAAGCTGATCAAAAGCAGCAATTACTTCATCTTTTAATGCAGTGAGCCTTAAATCAACTGCTTTCAGTAGTTCATTCCTATCAGAAACAACAAAATATTTTAATTAAGAATTTTAAAGAAAATGAAGTGAGTAAAAAACTAATTGATAGATAACACAACAATACATACTTTGAATCGATTGATGATGTAACATCAACAACTGCCTTCAAAGCCAAAGAAAGTTGGAATTTTCTGGTTTCTTCTAATTGGGTGATTTCATTTCCAATGCTAAGGATGTCTGGCGAACCAAGAACGCGTAGAAACCTAACGAATTATAATCCAAGAAAGCAGATGAGATAAAATGAATTTTATTGTATAAATAAATATATAAGGAAATGAAATGCACTATGATATGAACCTTGTCAATGTGGCTGTTGTAAACCATTCTGCATCATTGACATTGTCAGGTGGTAAAATCTTGAAATTTGTATTTGAGCCTTTGGAGGACAAATTTTTAACTTGAGGTGAATGCAATAGTAACTGTTTTAAGGTTCCAGATGCTGCTTTGACTGCTTTGTTTCTACTGCATACATAGACCTCGTACCTACAAAAGGTTATATTACATGCTTTTGAAATTTAGTCAAACAAATGAAAATTACATCTTTTGGATCATGAGAATTAGTGTGCAAATGGTCTCTCAGTTTACCACGATTATGTGTATGTTATAGACAGTCTGATATTGGGATGGAAAAATGATCAAACAAAACACCAAAAGGATGAAGGAGTTATGAATGCATTAGTTGATTCTATATTTCTATATGTAAAAGAGATGAAGGAGATGCAATGTTTAATTGTACATAAAGCTTATTTGGTTGTGCAAAGAGGAATTCCAGAAATACCCCCAGAGTGTCTTACACTTTTCAAAACAAAAAGGAAAGTTGCATTAACAAGTGTGAAAAAGGGAAGAACCTGTTCTTGCTTGGAAATATCTGCAGTTCAACATAATCAAGTGGTGAATAAGGATCAATTCCTCCTTCAATCTCCATCAACCTGAATCAACAAACCAAAACCCCTAATTTACTTCTTTATGCTCACAAAAAAAGAAGCAAAAAAACCTAGCAGACTCTAATCCACAACTAAAACTCAGATATAATATAGCCAATATAATATAACCCTTTCAAAATTTTCAAATTGTATAAACAAAAGAGGTAAAAAGGTACAGTTTCAAAATATTAAAATATCTTCAACAAAGTTTATCATACAATTGAACTACAACAATTATCGAAAATTAGATACCACCAGAGAGACTGATCATTCGCAAACAAATCTTAGCTCACGGACCCCAAAACAGGAACATTAATCGCAAAAAAAAAAAAAAAAAAAAAGTTGAAAAAAAAAAAAGAAATGTTTTCTAATATCTATTAACAGTTAAATAAGATCTACAACTACCATTGCAAATTAGATCTAAGCAGTAAGCATGGAGAGGAAAAAACCTAATCCTTAACGATATAAATCTCAGCTCACGGATACCAAAACAGGATATTCATCGCAAAAACAGATGCATCTCCGATCGTCAAGCAGCTCAGTACGCAGCTCCAAATCTACTACAATATATTCTACAGCTATTCATAATGCATTGTGCATATGCGAACTGAACTACGTTTTCCACATAAATATATGCATTCATAAGTTGTAACGTACTGATAGAGAGCGATTATTACTCTATAATTGAAAGCTGATGAAGGAAGCTGCAGCGATGCGATCAAATGTGCTTTGTTTCGTCGGATCTGCGGTGGAGGACGACGGTGGTGACCGGCGTTTCGCGGTGGCGCTTTTGAAAGTGTTCTAGATTTTAGGCTTTTAGCAGGGCAGAGAAGATAAAGACAAAAAAGTGAGGATTAATTATTCAGTTGGAGTTTGAAGTTTGAATGAATTAAAGCGCGATGCGCATTGGTTTGTAAAAGTGTTATAAAATATTATTTAAATTGTAATATGTCTTGTTAAATGCGTACAGCATTAACGTATTTTAGGTTACTTAAATTGAATAGTTTACGTTAATAGGGCTGGGTTCAAATAGGGAGAAGGCTTAGGGTAAAAAGGGTAAGGAGGGCTTTGCTAACGACACGTGGTAGGAGGGAATTTTTGAAGGAGGGGTACATTGGTAATCGTGTCCGGCTCGCCAAAAAAAAAATTTTTAAATTTCAAAAAAAAAAAAAAAAATTTTAATTTCAAATTAAAAAAAAAAAATTAAAATTTCAAAAATTTAAAAAAAAAAAAAATTTCAAAAAATTTTTAAAAAAAAAAAATCAAAAATTTTTTATTTTTTTTTATTAACGCCCAGAAAAAATAATTTTTTTTTAAGTTGAAAAAAAAATTAAATTTTTTTAATTTTTTTTTAAAGTGAACTGAACCCAATCATTATGTTTTTGATATGCATCATTGTGTTATACGATGTGCAGGTTTTTGTGTTGTTTTACGACTGTCATTGTGTTATACGACTATCATTGTGTTATACGACTGTTATTTGTTATACGACTGTTATTGTGTTATACGACTGTCATTGTGTTATACGATTGTGACGATATTACCCTTCATGCCTTTTCAAAGTTCCGAAAAATTACAAAAATGTCACCGCGTTAATCCTGGCCGTTGATCTTAAGATCTAATGGATGGAATGACTCCTTACCCTAAGCATCCTCCTTACTATAACCCTACCCTATACTTTATATCAAATTATTACTAATTTTTATTTTAGAAATTTTAACAACTTTTTAAATTATGTTAATTGTAATTGCAATTGAATTTTATCTAATTTTGTACTGTAAAATTCTTGACAATATAAATTACATTCGTTTATTTAATAGCAAATGTTCGAAGATTCATAATCATCTTTGCAAATTAATCACTTTCAACCAAAAAAGTATAAATGTGATGATCTGAACCATTCGTCCAATATAAAACCAAAACTCTGCAAACAACCTATATAGTAGGGGTGTTCACGGTCCGGTTTATACGGGTTTTGGGTCAAACCGTGAAAGGAACCGCTAGTAACAGTTTTTAAATATTAAAAACCAAAACCAAACCGTTAAAAATAAAAACCGAACCGTTATCAACGGTTTGGTTTCGGTTTGGTTTCACGGTTTAGACTTTTTTGGCTTTCATACAAGTTGTCCAAGTAAGAAAAAAAACTTGTTGCTCAAAAATATGTTGTTCAGTTTAAAAGAGGGCTCAACTAGAGGAAGATGCAGGCTATGGTTAATAAGTTAGATAGAAACAAGAGTAGTAGAATAGTCAGTCGATTAGAAAAACAAAAAATGAGATGATTAGGAGAATAAGAGGCGGATAGGAAGTACAAACATTTCGGAACCGGATAATAATTTGGATGAGATACCCATCTCATTTCAGAAGTTAATTTATACACACATATACACAAATATATGAGTATGTGTATAAAAAGATATATATAAATATATATATGCACACGGTCCGGTCCGGTCCGGTTTTTTCCGACTGGTTTTTTGTATAAACCGTAAACCAAACTGTTCAATACGGTTTCAAACTTTTGAAACCGACCGACCAAATGTTTAGGAACAAAAACCGACCGCAAAACCAAACCGATGAGCGGTTTGGGCGGTTTCACGGTTTCAAACCAAACCATGAACACTCCTACTATATAGTACATAGTTTATAAGCTAGTATATAATAAACTAGCCTTGCAAATTAACAAACTTCTTAGTATGTTTATCATATGTCGTTTTTAATTCAATTCGTATCATTACTTATGAATTAATTTTAGACACCTACATTTGTATATAGCACATATCGCCCACCAAGGCTCAAATATTCTATGACCAGTTCCTCCTTTTTAGTGCACTATCATTTTCGATCATCTTCTTTAGGCAAATCATTTTCATGGATATCATTTTCTCATATCCAAACCATTAAGTTCACGGGAAAAGTTGATGACTTCTGGAGAAGGGGTTCATCATAAAAGTTAAATGATGAAATTTTTATTTATTATTTAATCAAAGGATATTTGCTTGTCGAAAACCTGTTACATATTAGGGTAACCGTAACTAGTAACATTAAAATTTATCATATTTTAACACTTAATTATAATTAGAGGGGAGGGAGTCACCCACTCTTTTAACTGTCATATTAGCGTCACATTAGTTTTCATCAATTTTTCCTCATTCGGTGCCGTTTTACTTGTCTCCACTTTTTCACATCACCACACATTTACTACTAATATTAATTAAATTTAGTTAACATTTAAATAACAAAATAGGTCTTTTATTAAGTCAATTAAAAAAAATACAACTTAACAGAAAACATTTAAAAAATTACATAAAAGATTTAAAAAAAACATTAGTGGTTGGCATGTCATTCTTGATATATATGCTCCAAATGCTCGATAAGATCGGAACGAATATTGTTGTGGGTTTTTTTAAGCGTATTTGGCTAAGAATGTCTGATTCTGGAAGTTCGTCACTTGGCGGATCTTCTATGTGCTCGGGTGATATTGCTTGACACGTTGCGTTCAAAATCATGTTATGTAGGATGATACACGTGTACATTATTTTTCTTAATTTTTGTGGGTGCATTTGTTTTGCTAGATGATGTAGTATTTGTCACTTTCTTTTAAGAATACCAAAGGCTCGCTCCACGTCTTTGTGTGCTGCTTCTTGTTCCTTCTTGAATCTATGACGTTTCAAATCATTGTCCGACATTTCACTAAAACGTTTTACTATACTTGCCCAATTCGGATAAATCGCATTGCCAAGATAATATCCAAACTTGTATTGTACACCATTAACCATAAATGAGCACTTTTTAGCGCTTCAATCAACTATGTTGCTGAAAACCCAATAACAACCAAGTACATTGAGGTTATTGTTTGACCTCAGGGCTCCCAAAAATGAATCCCAAAACCATAAATCTTTGGTAGGGCACTGCTTCAAGTATCATTGTATGAACCTTGTAATCACGACGTGTATATTGTTCTCTCCATTCAGTCACACAATTCTTCCAGATCCAATGTGTACAATATATGCTTCCCAACATCCCTAGGAATTTTATCTCTTCATGTGCTTGGTATAGAAATTGAACATCATGCTAAGTCTGCATTCGGTGGAATTCTTTTGCGTACAAAGAAATGACACCGTCACAAAAGTTTTCGAGACACTCATATGTCGTTCTCTCGGACATATGTAGATATTCATCTAGAGAATCTTGAAAATCACCTTACGCTAATTGTCTTATGGCAAACGTACACTTTTCAAGTGTAGTGAAACTTTGATGACCCCTTGCATTGTATTTCATTTTTAAGTATTCGTAGTTCATTTTAATGTCTCCGACGACTTGCAAAAATAATTCTTTGGGCATTCGAGATCTTCTTGCCAACATTTCCGGGGTGTATGCTATGTTTGCATCATCAAAATATAGGTCGAAAAGATGCTTGTGTGATTTTTCACGATAGTCACGACGCATATATCTTACAAAAAATAAAAATATAAAGATAGATCAATATAAAAATAAATACGGATTAAGAACATTTAACTACACAATTTATGGGCATTTACATACCTTCTTGAAGAAAGCCCCGTCGATTGGAGATCCATTTCTAAACACGCGGCTACAATGGTTGTTAAAAACTTCAAGTTACGTCGCGTAACATCAGCCTGATTATCTTCTAAACTTGACGAATCATAAATCTCAAAGCTAAACGGATCCATTTCTAAAAGTGTATTGGGTAAAAAAAATGATACATGTGACATTTGTAGAGAGAATAGAAGAAATGATGAAGAATGATGATGAATTGGGTTAAATATAAGATTGAAATTATTGAATTAATTAGAATTTTATTTATTTTTATTTAATGTTCTAGCAGTCAAGAATAACGTTTGAATTATTTGATCTTCAGTCGATGAGCCCCAGCCCGACACCGTTCTCCCACCGATCCACTCTCTGCCCTCTTACCATATATATAAAACGTTGCACAACATAAATAATAGTAATGCTATATATAAGAAAAACAACCCAGCATGAAGAGTAATTTGTTTTTTGTACATATAATTTAAAAGTTTATTATACATACAATAAAATTTTATATAAAGGAAAAAATGAATAAGAGGTTATTACGTAATTAACTTATGTGTGAAATCATTCAAAATTACGTAATTTTGCAAATCAGAATAAAATTTGATTTGTATCTTATTTGTTTGGTTATTCTTCGTCATTTTACTTATGTTTTGGATAAAAAAAATTATAAACCTTATAACTCAAATTGATTTTTTTAACAAAAATATGAAGACATAATAATAAGAATCCATGTGTGTAAAGAGTAGGCTAAAATCTAACTAAATTCAAACATAATGACGTAGTTTTGAATGATTTCACAACTAAGTTATCTTTCTTTATTTTCAAAACCACTTATGCTCTATATGTAGTCATGATCAAATAACAGTTATTAATAATGTCCAAAAATCTACCTATTCATAATAATTGATTCCAGCTAATGACACATGTGAATACAATATTTTCCACACTAATGTAAAACTTTTTATTTTATTCATTCTTATTTATATAAAAATCAAATTTTGACATCCCTATTATTTTTAGTTCATCAATAAAATTTATGTAATTTTAGTTTAAAAAAAAATAATTACTACTAATGCCACATGTCAATCCTACATTTTTCAAATAAATTTTTATTCAACCTTTTTTTTTCTTATTTATATAATAAAACAAATTTTGACTTCCTGTTATTCAAAATTTATCATTGAAATTTACGAAACTTTTAGTTAAAAAATATAATTAATTTGTTAGTTAATAATAATAACAAATCGTTATTTCTAAACCTTAGTATTATTGGCAATTGATCACAAAATTATTTAACAAAAAACATTTTCTTAGGCATTTGTAAATTCTAATCACAATTTGATATTATATTTACGTAATAAAAAATGTTTATATTATAATATTGTATTGATTTTTTTAATAATAACAAATGTTCAGACACCTATGATCACCTTGGAAAATTGATCATCCTTCCACTTAAAAACCATTAACGTGGTGATTACAATTTCATCCAACCACATAATTCAAACCGGAATAAATTACTTAGGCAAAACTGCAACCCATGATATCTTATAAAAAAGGGATGGGTCTAAATTAAAACAAATGTCCTATTAATCACTATAAAATTATATAATTTTTATGATTACACTCATGTGATACACAAGTATATAACCTAGTAAAATTTATAGACGGAAAAACATAAGAAGCTTTGACTAATTTATGAATCCACAATTTCCTTTTTCACCTTGGTGAGTGGTTATATCTTGGGAATAAAATAATGTGTAAGCGGTGTTTTTTAAAGCTTCATAATATTATAAAGTATCAAGTTAATATTCTAGGGCTTTGTTAATGAGAGATCCACTTTTAATTTTAATTTGAGATATAAAAAATTATACTTAAGTGAAATTCAAACATTTCACATTTTTTCATATGTTATTTTTTGAAACAGTTTGCACAATTATATCACAAATTTTACCCTCTTTCAAACAAGTATATAATGAAGCCATTTCAAAAAAATAAAAAAAATAATTACGTCGCAAGTTGTAGTATACTGCATATATGTAGTATATTTGTACTAAATTTTTTATTTTTATTTTTTTTACGACTACTTGTAATATACATCAAAAAATAAAAAACACTTATAGGAATGTATAAGGTAACTTAAAGTACTAAAACATATGAATTATCATCATACTATACTAATATTACATATATGCAGTATACATAAAAAGATAAAAAAAAATAAAGAAAACTCTGAATAAATCTTTTCTAAAAACGCAAATATAAAGTTAAAGAAGTATAATTTGTAATTTATCATTATACTGCATATATGTAGTATTAATTTTTTTTAAAATTATCATCATACTGCATATATGTAGTATTAAACTTTTATGACGTAAATTTGTATCTTTTTGGTATGACTTCATTATATTCGTTTGAAAGAGGAGAAAATTTGTGATTCAGTGGTGTAATTCGTTTTAAAAAATAATAACGTATGAAGAAAATGAGAAAATTTTGAAGTTCGTGAAGTTTTGGTTTTTCGGTTCTCGCATAAAGGAGTGGTTTTCTCATAATTCTTCCCCTAATATTCTATTTAATACACATAAATTAAATAAATTAAATAAATAGTAGTTAAATTTTAAAATTATCAAAGTATTTCTTGAGATAAAATATAATAGTGAATTTTTAAAAGTGATTATTGAAGTTATGAAATTTTAATACCATTTTTTTCAAAACTTTTATTTTTTATAAGGTTTTTTTCGAATGTTTCTTTTAATAACACTATATCTGGAAAATGTCAATTTTTACAAAAATTGAGGTTAATATCTATGTTAGGGTCGAGCATATGGCACCCTATAATCTTTCAATCTTCTTCGATTAGATTTTGTTATTTTATGTCACCTTATTTTCACCCTATAATCCTTCAACTTTCTCCAATCAGATTTTATCATATTATGTCATATTATTTTTACTCTTTTCAACTCACCCCATATAATGGTACTTTTTAAACCTTCAGCCCACACACACTCTCCTCACACACACCCACACGTTAAACCTTCAGGTATATGAAGTTGAGAGTCAATACTCTTCAACCCTCACCCCATATAATGGTCTCCAACCCTCTCTTCAATCTTCAACCTATGCAATGGTACTCTCTCAACCCCTACCGCATACACACTCTCTTCACACACACCACACACACAACCCATCTTTCTTTCCCGGGTATATGAATCCAGAAGTTGAACATGATGGTTGAAGCATGCTGGTATGCGGCGATGTTACCTTAGAACCCCGCGGGAACCCAATACTGAAGCCGTAACGTCCATCCTAAGAGGAATAAGCTTATACTAAGTGGACTAGTCCTACATTGGCATATTAATTGTGATTTAGTAATTGGGAATAAGAGAGGTTCATTAGGGAATTATAAAAAAATTGGGAACTGTGAAACACTTGTGGGCCGTTAATTTTTTTCGTACTGGATTATTTTTTTTATACTGGATTACGTATTTTGTACTGGAATTTTTTTTTACTAGATTTTTTTGTACTGGATTATTTTTTTTAGTCGATTACTTTTTGTACTAAAGATGAACGGTCCACAAGTGTTTCTCATTTTCCTCTTCTTTTTTATGGTTCCACGATTAACATTTCCCTTGGAAATAAAAGAAATTTTAAAATATTTAGTATTTTTTAAAAGTTTTTAGTTCTAGAAAAACTTTAAGCTGTATGAAAATATCATATTTTATAATATATTTTTTAGGTGTGTTGTAAAGAAATGATATATAAATAATATAACTAATATTTCATTTTATTATTTAGTGATGCAATTAAAAACAAGTTATGACATGTATCATCAAAAACTTTTATTTGACATTTTTTCGGATCCATTGTAAGAGAAACAAGAATACACCGAGAAAAGTGAACAACCCTATTTGGCTATTTGACTATCGTTATACATCATACAAGTTGTATTTCTAAACCAAACTCACTTTAATAATTACTAAAACTTCCATCGCGTGAAGCAACAGCTGTACGTGGGAATGCTTAATAAAATATGCATTAACAACCGCATTATTGTTGTGTCCTATTTTTTTAATCGCGTTTACTCTATGCGAAATCATAGATTACGAACTCTACCAATTTATGGTCAAAGAATTGCGAAATCATTATTTAATTAGAAATGATGGACATATTTTGGAGCTATTATTGGATACTTTATCATGTAACCAAAAATATCATACACTCAAAGCAATCTGGGCAACTTCAAGATTCAACAGTACTCTAAGACTATATCTAATGGTTTAATGTTACAGAGAGAAAAATTGTCACGTACTCACGTATGTTATGTGCCATAAAAACACTTAAGTAATAGTAAGAAAGATTCGTGATATTGTTTCTGTGAGTAATTTAATGTGTAATTTAATTAAAAGAGATGTTGCAACGGTAATAGGCTATTGCACCAACTATTGTTCTAAAAAAAAATAGACAAAATAAAAAAACTTAATCGTTGCTTAAACACCTGTTGTGGACTTCACCAGGAGTCGGATAACGCCCGTCAACACTAAGGGGAGCGATGTACGTTTGGGAGATAGGCTTAATAATGCCAATACACATTGTCTAAATAGCAATGCGATGTTTATAGGGTTAGTAAATTTTAAAAAGTTAACAGATTATCTCGATTGCATAGTGATATGTGGGACGGGCTCTACCTCACGTCGATTGCCCAACATTCTATCTCCCTCTCTCCCACAATCGCTCATTCGCGCGCTTCACCACGGGTAGAGGTGGGCAAAAAAACCGGTTCCGGAACAGGAACCGGTGGAACCGAACCGAACCGGAACCGAACCTAACCGAACCGGCGGTTCCTCATCGGTTCCAGAACCTAGCC
>WOUH02000041.1:4481136-4504484 GCA_009936405.2 Stevia rebaudiana | reverse complement strand
TGAAATGGTCAAAGGCTCGACGACGCGGTCACGGGGGCAACGCCACCATCCAAAACGCCCCGATAACGCCCAGGGGGCGGTGTTCGCGCGTTATGGGCGGCGTCATCGGGCTTGAGAACGCCCCACACCGGACAGTCTAATAGCACTCAAAGTTGATCTTTTCCAAATTCTTTTTGAACTATTCCACTATCCATTGTTAAAACTGAAAAAAAAAAAAAAAGACATGTCATAGTTGAACTAGATTTAACCAATTTTTGTGAGATTTGAATTCCACTACATACAATAGAAGAACATTATGTTTTAGTCTACTATACAAATGCACCTACATACAGTACACATTTAAATGCACCTACATGCAGTACAAATTCTGCAATTTACGCATCTTAAATACACCTACATACATTATAAATTCTGCAAACAACATAACAAGAATCTCTTTAGAGCTAATGGATGCATAAATTCTGCAGACACTTATGATTTCGAACTCTTAACATATGATTATAACTACCAATTGCTAAATACTGGCCATATAAGTCATATTTTGAAAGAACGTCACAATGATAATAAATTCGTTTAGAAACAAAAAAATTCCTTCGTAGATTATAACAATTAGAAATTAAGAACAACAATTGATAACAAAATAGGGTTATACTTACCATGAATTAGATCCGCTTTTGAAGAAGAAGAATAGAACGATTGTTGAAGAATCAGAAAAAGATCACGACAGAGAAAAATCGAACGAAGGATTCGAGCGATTGTTGAAGAATCGAGCGATCCAATTCGTGGTAAGATCACAATAGAGAAAAAATGGAACAATGGATTCGACCATGTGGATTCGACACTGATGTTTAGAAAGAGTAAAAGGACAATAGTACCCTCCCGTGTATTTTCAAATGGGAAGAAAGAAGGAATCAAAAATAGGTTTATACAATAAGTAGATCAAGGACTGAAAGACGTTCCGTTGTTTCCCTTTTTCTAAGGTTACCCAATAAACGATCCTCTACTTACTTACTTTATAATATTTAAAGCATTCATATTTGGTTCTTTATAATTTATGTGAGTAAAATTATTATATTATAGAGATAGTATAATAGTGATTGTGAGTAGGAAGATATAGAAAAACTAATGAAAATAGTATATTTAGAGAAACAATGTTCATCAAAGTAAATTAAAGAGAGAAAAATATAGTGATAAAGGTATAAAAAGTATTATTTAATTAAATAGGAAAGAGAAAAAAATATTATTTAATTGAATATGAGAGAGAAAAGTAGTGATACAGGTATAAAAAATTATTATTTAATTGAATTTAAAAGAGAAAATATAGTAATTTTTGGTGAATTATAAAGATAAAAAATAGAGATATTGATGTGAATGCTCTCAGGTAATCTTATTGTACTAACTTAATGCCTAAGAAACTAGGATCGGGTCCTTCTTAACATCAAGCAAATGAGTTTTCGGTATTCATTTATTGTATTTCAAATAAAAAATAAACGATCATAAAATTTTAGTAGCATACTTCAATGTAATCTTCCACAGAACGACTTTAAAATTCACCTAGTTAATTTATATTTTATCCCAAAAGAAATAACAATGCTAACAATTATCAATTTATGAGTAATAATTTTTTATGGTAGTATGATACACAAAATGACCAAAACGAAGTTAATAGCTCCTTCAATTTTGAGGATTTATTTAATTTATTAAAAATTATTTAAGAAGGGCAATTAGCATGATTGGAAATACATAGTTTGTATTAATCAAATTCCCAACATTTAAATATTAACAAAATCTACGAAAATGGATACCTCATGTACAATGCTTATCAAACATTAATATTTATATAAATAGACTCATTTAAAACTACAATTTTAGTGGAAAAAAAGAATGATCAGGATTGTCTTCTTTACAGTAATCCAATCCTCTGATTATAAGTTGGGTATTTAATAAATGATATTAAAATTGAAGCATTCAAAGATCAATGTTTCTAGAACAATTGGAAAAATAGACTTGTGGATCCATCACCAAATGATCTTATATCTGCTGGTTTCACAACAGATCTGCATAAAGGGCATGTTCTTTCTCTTTCAAACCTGAAAAATAAATGGGTTTGACCGGTCAAAATTAAAATAAATTTGTAAGAAAATGTTAACATTAAATAAAAAAGATTGTGGGGTTTAAAAGGAAATTATCTAACCATTCTGAAACACAATCTTCACAGAAAATGTGTTTACAACGTAACAAAATTGGAGCTTGCATTTTTTCTTGACAAATTGCACACAAATCGCCTGCTTCAATTACCTGCAACCGAAAATAAGATTGAATTATAAGAACAACATATTATTTAAAAAAAAAAAAGAAATAGAAAATTGGTGATATAAAAAAGAAAAAAATATATCATTTTAAAGGCGGGAACAATTTTGACCCATTTATTTATGAACGGGTATGGTTTGAGTACAACCAGTCAAATGGGTGATATAAAAAAAGAAAAAAATAATTTTTTGATACATATAAGTTATATAACCTCCTACATTGCTTAATTCAAGAAATTAGATTATTATTTTATTACTCATTCCAAAAAGAAAATATTTTATGTTTAATTTATAGAGCTTATTTGTAGACTATTTGTTTACTTCAAGTTCAATATTACAAAATGTCATTTTTCTTAAACGGTGATAGAAAAATGGCTGAAATGTAATTGCAAGTTTAATACAAAGAATTAAAATAGAACAAATAATAATTTTTTTTTAACAATGTTTTAGCATTTTTAGCAATAAATTGCATCATTATACCTGTTCTGATGTTGCATAAGATCCATAATGAACTTCCTTTCGTGATAACGCTTTCAATGCGGTCCACAAGGATCCAACCTATGATTAAGAAGACATAAACTGATACTTAAATCCCAATAATATAATTTTTTAAAATACAGAAATGAAAATGATTATAAATCATTGCAAATAATACCTTCTCAACTATTGATGTAAGCTTAAAAGTCAAATATAACCCTGTTGTTAAAGATGAAAAAAGGCTCCCGTATTCTTTGTTTAGAAAAAACCGGTACCAAACCGGAGCAGGTAAGAATGCGCGATATAACAGTAATGTGTATTCCACCAATGTTAGCATTTGACCCTAAAATTATAAAATTAGATGATGAAAATCAATTAATTAATAATTAACTATAATAATAAAAGATGTAGATATGTAGCATATGAACCTATTCTGATTTTTGTTTTTCACTTCAACAACACATTTAAACCAGAGCGATTTCCGGTTTGAGCGAACCAAATTAATATTTTTTTTTATAAATGAAGTGACCATTTTGCACATCTAAATTAAGTAGGTGTTTTATGTGATTTGGAAAATTATGATTTTACTTGATACAGTAAAATACAGCATAAAAAAACAACACCTTATAACCAGATTATTATTTGACAACTCAATAACATGATAAACAGATGCATCGTATGTTTATCCAAACATCAAAAATAATTATTGGAAACTTAATATCTTAATAATCTGATAATCAATTGAGAATGCATATTCAAAGAAAAAAAAACTTTCTGATGGGTACTTGATTGCTGATTTTGAAAAATGTTCATATGTTTGTTATCTAACACATAAAATAGAGTGAAGTTGAAATACAGTGGTAATGCGACTAATGATTAGTTGCGTATTAGTAATTTTGGTAAATAATTAAGGATCATTTACATACTGTATTTCCCTATTCTAAGATGGTAAGATCGTCAACTACATATTTCCCCAAAGCAAAAAATCATTTACATAATTTCCCTTTCTTAATAGAATTTCATATAATGACAGATTTACCCTTTACAAAAATACAGAACTTATCAGATTAACAAACTTGCAGAGTTGCAGGCGATGCATATTGTTTTGAAATGAAGTTTTGAGCTTTTGTATTTAAAGATGTAATTTTGGTTTTTTTTTTTAAATGAAGTTATATTTTTACATATGATTTTTTGATTTCTTTAATTTATGAAAAGAATATTCACAAAAGCAAAAAAGGAAAGTTATGAAACTGAAACTGGTTCTCCAACCAACAACATGAAACTGGTTCTCCATCAAACTTCAAGAAATATGTAATTAATGGTCTTAACTCTTAACTCTTAAGGAGAATTATGTAAAAAAATTATAAGGGTAAAATAGTCATTCAATAAGTTAAAATTAATAAAATGGATATATATGTAATATATATATATTAGGAGGAAGATATATGTAAATTAACTTTTTGGCTTTGCGAAATATGTTATTAATGATCTTATAAAAAAGAAATATGTAATTGCCCAATTAATTAAATGTTTTTATTATGTCACAACTCACATTACCTGCCTACGGAAGTTATGACCCTTGCCATTTTTATAATAAACGAGCAATACAAGCTTAATAGCCATTGCTGTTTGTCGCACCATTGTATCTGCACGTGATAAAACTCATTAATATTAATTTAATAAATACTTAAATTTACAAGTTATGGGCTGCTGTTATGGAAAAAACAAACCAGATCGAAAATGGTTCAGTATGGCTGTTTAAATAGTTTTTTAAAAATCATTAGTTTGTATTTTACAAATTGATAAGATTTGTCCATGAATATTACACATATAAATAAGCTCATAATCCGAACACATATATTAATAAAAATTAATCGGCCAGTTTGGTTTATATAGATGGCTTAAATTTTAGTTCAAGTGAATTTTATATAAACATTTCACAAGTTTAATATGTAAAAAAAGCTTCAAAGGCTTTCATTAACCAAAAGATGCATTCATTAATTGGAGACATTTAGTGAATTAAAAAATTAAGTAAACAAAGCGATAATAACAATAATTTGGATAAAATTGTCAAAAAAATAACAGTTGTATGCAAGAATGAGCGGATTTGAACAACTTGTACAAATATAAACGCCAAAAAATTAACCATCACATTTGTCCTTTTGTGTTCAAAATTGTTCATTCTTGTTTTCTATTTGTCATTTTGCAAATTAAAAAATGGCTTAAATAATAATCACTCCAACTAAATTCATACCGTTTACAATGATGGTAAATATAGCATGCCAAAATGGCGGTATTGCCCTCGGTGGAACCATGAAAAGTGGATAACAAAGATCATCATTTTGATACCACCAATAAACTCCAAAAACATGAAGAATAAAAACTATAAAATAACCAGCAAGAACAGAAATCTTTCTCTCTCCCTGCAAAATTTACAATTGTTAAATTTAATAAAAAATAATTAGAGCGTTTGGGTTTACGCATAAAATTAATTACATCATTAGCAAATAGAAGTTCATCATACCTTTAAAGCCGTCTGCTTTTGAAGAATATCGTTAGACTTGTACATAAAAGCAGTTACATAAATTGTCACAAAGAAACCTACAAATGACGATATAATGAAGAAAATTAATCCATATTATCACAATGTTATCCATGAAATAGTGTTCTATCATTTATATATCTAACATTATAACCAATATAAGAACCATATATCCAAACTTTTAATCCTTAAAATCTTCTAAACCACCAATAAGACAAATAATTACTTCAAAATGGTAAATGGTAGCATTTTTGCTTCCAAAATGCCTATTTGCCTGTTATCATCAAGACAAAATTGGGGATTATGTAAATTGGTGTGAAAAAATCTTCAAAGATCAGATTTTAATGAATGATTAACCCTAGCTTAAAGTTAAAAATCATTCACAAAACACGTAATTTCAATGAGATAAAAGCTCAATTCTTAAGTTTTGAATACCTTGCAAATGTTGTCGGATGAACACAATCATCAACAACAATGAAAATGGAAGAATCTGTTCAATCCACCTGGAAACCTGCTGCATATCATACCGTTGTTGAGATGATGAATCACTATGACTTCCATTCCCGCCATTTTCACCATCTACATCACTTGAATCCGCCATTTCTCTCTCCAATCTGCCACCATCTCCGCCCTCCGCCGCCCGTGGTTCACCGGAACGGTCTTCTTCCGGATCCGAACTACCGATTATCCTAATAGAAACCTCCCCATTATCACCATTACTAGATGCAGAAGTATCATGATGATGGTGATCGTGATCATGATCATGAATTAAACTCTCGGATTCATGGTAATCGTTGTTTGACCTCGGTCGAAGAACACCGGAATATTCCAAAACAGTAGTAACCGGAGCTTGTAGAAATCGAATCACCGGAAAAGAATCAGACGCCATCGTTCTCGTCGGAGAAACAACACTACTTGTAACCCTTGAAGAAGGAGATAAAGGATTTGACGAAGCTAAATTACCACTCACAGATACATCAGAATCCGTCGCATCAACGTTCACATCGGTTGTTTCCATCAATCGATGCAGTAAACACTAACCCAGATCGTAATTTCACGTTCTCAGTCCGTAAAAATCTCTAAATCACCTGTACGATCATGAAATTCAGACAAAACCCAAGATTGAGAAAAGGAGATTAAAGTCAAAGATGAGAAATTGGGGATGAATTGTAGGGTTTGAGGTGGAAGATATTAAATGATTGAATTGGGAAAATGATTAATTGCGATGAAGAACAATTGAATATGAAATTGAAGAACCGTGTAATGGGTAGAAAGTGGGTAAAGGAAGGATCATAAAAAAATTGGGAATGGTTGTGGATCTAGAAGAAGTAGTGCAGTAGGCGAACGATGACCGTGTCTGAAGGTTAAAAGACCAAACGATGTTTGAAATCAAACCTTAACACGGGGAGGTGGTGTCTGGACCTATCGATCTTTGTTTCGAAAATGAATATTATTATAAGTCCAACAAAAATAATTAGATAATTTATTTGTAATAAAGTAGGTATTTAAGACATTGTTAGAGCATTCACATTAACTTCTTCATCTTCATCTGTATAAATCACTTAAATAATAATTTTTTCTCTTTCTTTTTTAATTAAATAATATTTTTAATACCCTTATCATTATCTTTCTCTTTCATCCACTCACAACCACTTTCATATTTAATCATATATTACCTTTTTTTAAAATCACTATATTTCTCTCTCCTATTCAATTTACAAAATCACTACATTTTCTCTCTACAGTTCTCTATACTTAAAAAATCTATCAATTTCTCTATATTCCTCTACTCACAACCACTTTCAATAAATCTTTATAATACAAAGAATACACTCACATCAAATTTAGAAAACCTAATGTTAATGCTCTTATAGCATTCAAATTGTAGGGGAAAGGATAATGGGAGAACCACTCCTATGTGTGAGAAGCAAAAACTAAAATTTAATAAACTTTAAATATTTTTTATTTCTTTATATATTATTATTTTTTAAAACGAATTATACCACTGAATCACAATTTTTCTTCTATTTCAAACGAGCATAATGAAGACATACTAAAAAAAATGCGTTATAAAATTTTAACACTACATATATGCAGTATGATGATAATTTAAAAAAAATTAATACTACATATATGCAGTATAACGATAATTTACATATTATACTTCTTTAAATTTATATTTGCGTTTTTAAAAAAGGTTTATTCAGAATTTTCTTTATATTTTTATCTTTTTTATGTATACTGCATATGTGTAATATTACTATAGTATGATGATAATTCATATATTTAATACTTTGAGTTACCTTAATACATTGCGTTTACCACAATTAACAATGTCAATGTGATTTCTAATATTTTCACAACGTTGCTTTCTCCCCTCAACTTTTCTAAAACTTTATAAAATGTCTTTATAAATCCTCCGAGTTTCTATCGTTTAGAGTTTCTATCATTTAGAATCTACCCAGTACATTGATATTACCCTCATCTGATTCATATTCAACCTCATCATTCCATTCCTCTTCATCATCGGACACAAATTCTTCCTCAAGTTAATGTAGAACTTATTCAGTCTTGTAAGGATTCATTGTCACCCACGAATTCGCTAGCCGACTCGTATTCAACTACATCACCTTCAACAATCCAATCTTGAGTCACACTTGCATCATTGGCTAATAATACTACTATACTCATAGCCTTCCTTTTTTTTGTTCTTTTTCATCAAATTTACATTAAATTGAACAAAAACAAGATTGTTCAATTTGCTCGCCTCTGGTCTATTTCTTTATATGTCCCTACATAATTAAGTTTAACCAACAAATATTCTAGTAAATAATAAGCATACTTGACTCATATTCACAGAAGTTACTAACCCTTCAAAAGTGCTCCAATTTCTTTCGAATCCTGATGAACTAGTTGTTAAAGAAGGTATTCTCATAACAATCTTTCTTAATTCCGAAGTCGAGGCACCATAAGTTCCCCGCAAATTTGTTACAATGTGAAAACAAACATTACCAATTTTAAACATGTAAAGTTGAATCTTGTATAATGATATAAAAATGTATTATCTAGATCAAATTTGTTTTTATTCACCAAACATCTTTACAATGTCATTTTCCGACTAAAATTTTCTTGGTTACCCTTGTATACCAACAATTCAACCTTCACAATATAATTTTGAAGAGTGAGATTTCTCGAACATGTATCAAAAAAATCAATAATCGCATCTGACGCATCAAGATCATTTTAGATTTCTCTCTCTTTAAACAAAGAAAACAGGTTTAGAAGATAGGCCGTTAAATGTACCTTTGTACCAAGCCGCCTACTTTTCATCTTATTTGAGATGATATCCAAAATCGGTTGGTACACTATTGATTATTACCCAAAGCATTGTTGATTTCTTGTTTCACATTTTAAAATCTCACCATAGACAAACCCATGGATGGTTTCCAGTCCACAACAATTGTCCGTAGAACTAACTATAGAAGCAAAAAACTTCAAACATAAAGCTACCCCGGTCAAATATACAATATTCAAAATCGTATTATTTGCTTTCGCATCTCTCACTTTTTAAAGTTTGGTTGACAAGGGAGCCCAACTAAAACAAATGGTTACTAGCATTGAATGGGAGAATTATAGGTTGTCTTAGACAACAAAGGGGAAAGTAACATTATAATACGGTTTTGAATTGCATATTTGACCGGGGTAGCTTTATGTTTAAAAGTTTTTGCTCCATTGGTTAAAGTTCTAGAGTGGTTGATGCGGATTGAAAGCTATCCATGGGTTTTGTCTATGGTTAAATTCAAAACTCAAAACAAGAAATCAAGAATGCTTTGGGCAACAATAAAAAAGAGTACCAATCGATTTTGGATATCATATCAAATAAGATGAAAAATAAGCTTGGTATGAGGCTACATTTGACGGCCTCTCTTTCAAAACCCGTTTTTATTTGTATAACGATCCAAAAATCCAAATGATCTTGATGTGTAAGATGCGATTATTGATTTTGTTGATGCATGTTCGAAAAATCTCACTCTTCAAAATCATATTGTGGCGGTTGAGTTGTCGGTGTACAAGGGTAGACAAGAAAATTTAGTCAGAAAATGGCATTGAATGGATGTTTGATGAATAAAAGCAAATTTGATTTGGAATACATTTTTAGATATTATTATATAAGATTCAATTTTATATATTTAGAATTAGTAAAATGTTTGCTTTCACATTGTAACAAATTGGTGGGGAGCTTATGGTGCCTCAACTTCTGAATTAAGCTCAGAAAGATTGCTACTTGGATACTTTCTTTAACGACTAGTTTATTAGGATTTGAAAGGAATTGGAGCACTTTTAAAGAGGTAAGGTATGTGAATATGTCATGCTTATTATTTACCAAAATATTTGGTTATTATGTAGGTGCATACAAAGAAACGAAATAGACTAGAGGCTAGCAAATTGAACAATCCTGTTTTTTTCAATTTAATGCAAATTGAATGAAAAAGAACAAAAAAGGAAGACGAGGAGTATAGAAGTATTATTAGCCAATGATGCAAGTGAGGCTCAAGATTGGATTGTTGAAGGTGATGCAGTTGATGTGAGTCGGCTAGCAAAGTCATGGGTGATGATGAATCCTTACAAAACCAAAGAAGTTGTAGATTAACTTGACGAGAAAGAAAATGCGTCTACAAGTGAAGAGGAAATGAATGATAAGGTCGAATATGAATCGGATGGGGTTATAACTTCAATGAACAATACAGGTTATAACTTCATGGAGTTACCAAGAAGACAAGAATTAAATGTTTTACGTCAACAATACTATAGAATGAATGTCAATTTTAAAAAACTCTCTTATTTGAGGTTTGAATGCATTTTCTTCAATAAATAAACTTATAATATTTGACATATATATAATCCCTAAAAAATTAATTTCTTTGTAATTTACCATGTCCGATTGCTCTCCGAATTCCCCCCACCTTGGCCGAGTACTCCCAAACCCATTTTGAAACATTACCCAACCCACGTGACCCATCCATTTTGCCATCTATACGGAACAATTTCATTATTAGGAATACTTTATAACAAACATAAAATAATGTGGTAGATTGGTGATATATTATTGAAAGGCCATAATTTAACTTTATTGAGGATATGAAATTGGATCATAAACAGTAATATATTACAACAAACATTAATAAAAACAAGCATGTTTGTAAATTATCTAGTTACAAATAAAGAGAGTACCACAAACATACCTACTTGTGCCTCAACAACTGCTGCACCGATTTTTTAAAATTCCCCTTTTCCAGTCTTGAATGATAACTCTCTAAATAATGAGCCAAAACTTTTGCCACTGAAATAAAATACAACTTTCAAACAACGACAACTAATAATAAATAAATAAATAAATAAATAAATAAATAAATACATAAATACATAAATAAATAAATAAAATAAAAATAAAAAAAATATTCTCAGATTAATGTTCAGTATTAGAATATTACCATATAGCCTGCAAATTATGTGGTGGACATTGCTTTATAGCCTTCTTTCTCAAGAATATTAGCAATAGAAATGTCACCAGTTTTTGAAATTCTCCCTTCATCCTACAATAATATTTATAATTTATAATCAGTAACATCACGACTAAAACATATGATTTAAAGTTTAGAACTTATTTAAGTAGTTTGAGAAAATAACTTGAGCTTGTCTCCTAAAATGATTTTTAACTTTCAATGCACCAATTTAGAAGGTTTTCTGAATCAGAACCTGTTTTCATTTAACTATAAATGAATTTAAGTATTTAACCTGTTAGAGAAATAAATGTAACCGCAAGGGATATCAAAGCACAAATTATTATGTGATGCTTGTAATATAATAGCTACACATATATGAATATAAGATATAAGGTCAAGTTTTTTCAGATAACTTGAATTTAAATACTCCTATATGATTTGTGTATATGTTGTATACTTTAAGCATAACTACCCTTAAAATTACACACATGCATATGTGCATATGTCAAATTATCAAGAGTAAATTACACAAATCGTCCTTTATGTTTGTCCCGTTTTTCAGTACATGTCCTTTATTTTCAAAATTGACGAGAATCGTCCTATGTGTTGTGATAAATTACACGCTTTGTCCTTTATGCAAACGTTCGTTAAGTTTTTCTGTTAAGTTAGTCACGTGCGATGCACATGGGGTGGATTTAGCTTTTTTTTTAATTAGAGGGACCATTAGTGTAAAAGCAAAACTAAGGGAGGAGAAACATGAAAGGACCATTGAATCATTGTTTAAGGCATCATTGTTGCCGGAGCTCCGCTGCACATCTTCATATTCCGCTTCAAAAAACGACGATTAGGATCCTTCACCGGCGTTTTCGAGCCTCGGCGGAAATCGTGCGACGTGGGATGGTTATGTAATCGGCGGGACGTTCCACGGCTGCCGCCGATGGTGGAAGATGTACAGGTGGTTCCGCTACCGCGCTCCGATATGAAAATATCTGTTGAACATCCGGCGAATTCTGGTGAGCTTATCCCCGTTGGATCGGTCCAGACCAGAGAGTATTACACCGATTCTTCCTCCCGCCTTGACAGATCGAACTCAATCTGGCAAATGGCACCGCCGTGGTGGCGGAGATGGACGAAACAAAAATGACGGGATCAACAGTTTCAAACGCCAAAGTATTTCCGGCAACCATTGATTACAACTACGGGTTAAGATTTCCGAATTCAAGAGCGATTTGAATGACTGATGGGTTTGTGATTCGTTGAGATCAGCTTGAGATTCTGATGTGGCTAAGGATTCAGTTAATTGTTATCCCGACCCATGCTTGGAGGTATGGGCCAGCTCATTGTGGTGGGCTATAACAAATATGATATGTATGCTAGTCTGTGTATGGTCGCTTGGAGCAAAAGGATCTTCAGGGATAACGATTGAAGTTATTATCTCTATTTAATTATGATTGTAATGCCTTGTTGGGCTAGATAGTTAGTCGGTATATAAACCGTGTTATGGTTCGGCTAATTGTAATTTTCAGTTTTTGAGTTAAGTTTCTGAATAATAAACGTGACAGATATTCACTTGAATCTGTGTGCCTTGTTTTAACATTCTGTTTTACCAATCTTAAATTAGATTAATACGGATCTTAGCTTTTGCTTTAGTTTCTTGTTTGATAAAACCATGCTTCAGAAGATTGAGAAACGATGGAGGCAACGGAGAAAAACCCCCAAAAACCCTTTTTTTGTGTCTTGAATTGGATCGGAGACATCGGCTTTGACGGAAATTGCTCGTGGAGATTGCGATTGGGAGGAGAATTTGGAGTTGATTTCCGTTACGAAGAGATCTGATTGACTGGAACTGGAGTTGTAATTGACGACAAGCTTTGCGTCGAGGGATGCGAGGTGGAGGGCGATGGCTTTGCCGACGTGTGATTTAGAGGGGTGTAAAAAAGGTTTAAAAAATTTTCATTTTCAGCCCCTGTGATTTGGTAATGGTCCCTCTAATATAAAAAAAAAAAAAAACAAAACCCACCCCATGTGCATCGCACGTGATTAACTTAACAGAAAAACTTAACGAAAGTTAGCATAAAGAACAAAGCGTGTAATTTATCACAACACAAAGGACGATTCTTGTCAATTTTGAAAATAAAGGACATGTACTGGTAAACGAAGCAAACATAAAGGACGATTTGTATAATTTACTCAATTATCAAAGAGGGATTTCAGCATTTGATCTTTTAACCAACAGACAAATAATAATATAATGATAATAAAATAAAATAAAATAGAAAGTTACCATGATGTGTATATAGGTGGGCTTGATGAATTCCAAGAGTCTTCGGTAATGGGTAATCATCAAAACAGAATTTGTTGGAGTCATTAGGGCATTAACCGCCTTTGAAACATCTCTTAGTGCATCAACGTCTAATCCAGAATCAATCTCATCCAAAATAGCCAATTCTGCCCCAAGAACCTATTATAAAAAACAATAAATTAAAAAAAAAAAAAAACTACTTATTTAAGTCAACTTGATTCTAGAGACATAAACTGAATAATCGGGAATGGAATGCATACCGCAAGCTGTAAAATTTCGTTTCGCTTCTTTTCACCACCACTGAATCCTTCATTCACATTTCTATTTAAAAAGTCTGCTTTTATATTCACCATTTCCAACTTTGGCATAATGTAACCATAAAACTGCAAAGGCAACAAAATTGTAAACAGAAAATGAAACAACTTGTTAAATTACAAAAATAGAACACATTTGTGGTTCATTTGGTCATTTGGACAACAAATTGAGTAAATACACCGGCTATCTTTTTCTTGTGCTTATTACAAGATTCTTATCTATTGAGTCTACCTTACGAATTGTTTTCAAGATTTGTTTTTATAATTTTAGAGGCTCTATAAAAGCTAAAATAGTTTTCAATAGACAATAGTAAAATAACAGAATTAGAAAACTATAAACCTGAAGTGGATCAAGTTCAGGAAGACCAAGTTTCCGTCTTCTGGCATTATAAGCCATCTGCAAAAAGTCACTGTTGCTGACTCCCGGAATTTCAACAGGCGACTGAAAGCTTAAAAAAAGACCCGCAAGTGATCGGTCTTCTGGTTCCATTTCAAGCAAATTCTCTCCTTTGAAAACAATTGAACCGCCAGTAACCTCATAATCTTTGTGACCAACAAGAACCTAAAAAATCATACACATGTTAACAATGACAATGGCAAATTGAGTGAATTTCATATCGAAGATAACGAAAAAAATAAGATGAAACAACTTTGATGTGATGGGACAAAAGAACCAGAAAATATTGAAGATGATTGAAAGATTATTTTTCAATTACACAAGATGTTAAAAAAAAACTACTAACCTTAGCAAAAGTACTCTTTCCAGATCCATTCTTGCCCATAATAGCATGAATCTAGTCAAATCAAGAATTGAAACATCATTAGAGCATTGCCAACAAGCAGATTGATGCGAATAAACATAGCTAAATGATTGATAAAAAACAAAAATTGTGCAGGATTCTTAATTTGTTATACAGTGAAAATCTTCAACATTCAGATTAAACACATACTGTAATAGCTTAACACAAAGTTGTTCATCAGAAGATAATTACACTCGCTAGCTTGAAATTTCAAGTTTAATACATATTATTTCTAATTTAGACAAGAACTGAAGTTGGTAACGAGATCAATTATGCTACGGATTTCAAAAGTCAAACTAAGACCGCTCTCTGGTGGACGAACTACCAAATTTGATAACTATTGAAAAAAATCAAAATTTACAAGATGCAATGCGAAACTTTGATTACAATCGTGTAATTGTATAAAGTTGCTAGAATTAGATGAGACCTCGCCTTCGTAGATTGAGAGATTCACACCGTTGAGAATCTTCTGTCCCGATTCAGCGATGATGGCAGTAAGGTCCTTGACTTCCAAAAGAAGCTTCGGCGGTCCGCCTCCGTCGTCTGATACAGAACCGGCCGGCGATTTGGCGGCGAGTGTTGCGGTTAATCGAAACGACGGGAATCTCGGGGGCAAACGGCGGTTGCGGGGAAGATGAGAGACCGGAAACGAGATGGAATTGAAGGTTGATTTTGTAGGTGGGATAACCAGAGGAGAAGAACAGCAGCTGAATTGGTTGAGCAGAGCCATTGATGATGGTTTTTTCATTTCATGAAAAAATAGAAAAAAACCACAACCAAGTAGCACCCAGCACCAACTTTTTATTTTTTTGTTTTATATATAAGGGTATTATGGTCACTTCGAATTAGAATTTAACAGAAATATTAATGGAGTTAATCATGGGGATGAAAATGGCAAAAAATACAAACCATAGAGTGTTATAGGCAAAATTTCAAAAAATGGACTAAAATGACAATTTTAGTTAAACCTTAGGGACGAAAAAAGCAATTAACTCTTATTTCTATACAAAAAATAACTTGTTGACTTCTTGGTCTAGGTGAAACGATATCTTTCATGCTATTATCTTCTTTTTAGTGTATTTTTGTGAAGAGAGAAGGTTGGTGTTTACATATTCAAACAATGATATAATAATATATGGTGTTTAAACTTAAAATATATATACACTTAATGTAAACTAAATCTATATAATTTTAAAGTGACTGTGAAGAGTGTTATTACTTAATGCGTTGTTCACACGTGTCTTAAGCATTTTTATCTCCTCCACACGGCGTGTCCTAGCCATTCTTAACTCTTCCATGTGCCCTGAGTTGGTCCCATCTTCTTTCTATCTTTGATCCATAAGAAAAATATTATCTTGATATCTCCTAAGACTTTTTTAGCCTTATATCCCAATTGTTGAATATTTTTCCATTTCTCACTCTTCGTATTTCCTTAAAGGATGTCAAGAATTACCTCATGGTGAGAAAAACTATTATCTTGTAGGAATAAAATATCTTTCACTGTATAAAATAAAATAATTTTTATGAGCTTTCCATCACTCAAACACTAATCTCATACGATAATACCTTGCTCACTCGTTGACATCTAATCAAAGGAGCTCTTATGTTTCCACATGTTCTTGTGGGCATGTATCATCGATGTTAATACCTCAAAATCTCAAGCCTCGTTTTGAGGGAATTTTATTTCACTTTCCTTGCCATGTAAGCATTAACCTTAATGGTTCAATTGAATTTTTAATAATATAAGGTAGCGTTGGTATTTATAAATGAACTGGTCATTGTAATGAAATGAAACAATCGTGTTTAATTACACAAATGAATGAAATATGCTATTACATAAATGTGACTGTTTTTATTTTAATGATTTTCATTCATTTGAAAAAATAATTTTTTTTATTCATTTTTACAAAGGAATGATTCAACCCATAGCATGACACGGTACTTGACCCATGACCCGACCCATAACCCCATGATTCAACCATGACTATAACACATGACCCGACCCTTGACTCAAACCTAGACTCGAACCCATGACCTTGCCATGACTCAAACTCATGACCCGACCGATGATTTGAGCCTATGACCCAAACAATGATTTGAACCATGCCGACCCATGTTTCAAACCATTAACTGACCCATGAACCGGGCAATGACCAAAATCATAACCCGTCCCATGGTTTCAACCATGACTTGACCCACAATCCGTGACCCGAACATGAATCGACCCAGGACCTGAACCATAACCAAACCCATGATCTAAACAATGATCATAACCATGTCTCGACCTATAAACTTTATTTCATTTTTATATTTTTTTGCATATTTAACAGAATTAAGTAATAATTATTATTATTACTATTAATAACCAAACAAGAAAATAAAATAACAGATGGTTGATTTATTTTTCATATCCATTTCATAACCTCATTGTACACCGATGATCCTATTAATAAAACCATTAGTGGTTTTGATTACATTAACGTAACATGTTTTGAGTTCGCGTTCACATCTCGCAACATCATCAAACTCATCCCGACACCACTTTTCCGATCCCGACCGCGATCGATAATCAGATCTTCAAGCCATAACCGGACCCTGATCCGTGGTTCAGATCGTCAATCCTATCATAGAATCCCCTCACGATGTCGAAGGACTTCAACGTTCCGCCGGTGATCTTCCCGTCCGGCGTTAATCCTAACACAGCCCCCCAACGCCGCCTCCCCGCGGCGCCGTTTCAGCCGCCAAGATCATCAAACCCTAGCATCCCCTTCATGTCCTTCGACATCGGCTCATCTCCTGCATCCACCTCGTTCTCTACCCCTCAATTCGGCGCCATCGGCGGCGGGATCGGCTCTGGTAGCGCCAACTTCGACGACGAACCTCCGCTTCTTGAAGAATTAGGTATAAACACTAAACAGATCTGGAACAAAACAATTTCAATTTTGAATCCGTTTAGAGTTAAAGCAGATCTACACGAAGACGCCGATCTATCTGGCCCGTTTTTGTTTCTAATGGCATTTGGTTTGTTTCAATTGCTCGCCGGGAAGTTGCATTTTGGGATTATTTTGGGGTGGGTGACCGTCGCGTCTCTGTTTTTGTACGTGGTGTTTAATATGTTAGCTGGCCGGAATGGGAACCTTGATCTGTACCGGTGTTTGAGTTTGATCGGTTACTGTATGTTGCCAATAGTGATACTGTCTGCGGTAGCATTGTTTGTTCCTCAAGGTGGGGTGGTGATCTTTGTGATGATGGGGGTTTTTGTGATATGGGCTACACGAGTTTGCACGAGGCTGTTAGTGGAACTGGCGTCTTGTGGAGATGAACACCGCGGGCTTATCGCGTACGCGTGTGTCTTGATCTACATGCTCTTCTCATTGCTGGTTGTGTTTTGATATGGATATGATCCTTGTTAGATACAGCTGTATCATTTTGGGTTATTAGTTTCTTGCTTTTAAGATTGCTTTTACTGCCAAGATGATGATAGATTTTGTGAGCCAGTTGATATAAAAGTTAGGTTTAAAATTTATAAATTTCATCTGCTTTGATCATGTTGCTTGTCTTTGTTTGATGGTTTTAACAATTTTAAGATGATGAATCGTGGATAAGCTTCCATATGTATTGAAACAGTTCATGAATAAGTTCAATTGAAGCATTTTTGTTAAACCATAAACTATTGAAGCATTTTATTAAACACCTAATATGCATGCTCTTATCACGTATAGAATTTACAATGCAATGAAGTGAACGTCAAAACAAGTCATGAAGAGATATAGTGAGAAATGGTTTATATTTGGAATCCAACATATTTTGTTGGGGGACAACTAATGACAAAGTTGCAACTTTTGAATTCGATTTGAAGATGAACTTCCAAGTTCCAAGTCAAGAAGCTATTGGAGGAAGGAGGCTGCAAACTGTGTTGAATGGTTTGATTCAGTAAAAGGAGTTTTTATGGAAATTATTTTCAACCTAACATGCATCAACGATGATACAGAGGAATCATATAGTTTTAGGAGTCCTTTGATTCTACATAGATTGGATATCCCTTCCTTAGGTGTATGACTGTTTATCTAAAGACAAATTTAAATAGATTGGATTGGGTAACATGTTTTATTCCCCAGCTTTTATCTGATAAATTAATGTTGTTTTAGGTGTTTGTCTTATACTTCAAATTATCTTGAAATTCTTTGCCTCTAATCTGGTATGAGGTTTCTATCATCCGTTGTTTTTTTCTTTTTTTTGCAGACAACTGAAAATAACCTAACAACCGAAATTAATTATTGGTTCCATAATCAAATTGATTCAACCAATAATCAAATTGAATCAGCGAACGCCAAATATTAACAAAACCAAGCCCAATTTATAAAATAGACTGAAATCCACAATCTTCTTATACTAATAAAAAAAATTCAAATGACACTTGTCTCAATTCTAGAACCGACACTTGTCATCACCATGTTAAGTATCTAATTTTTTTAAATTTTTAATGGCGGAAAGCTAATTAATGGTTTAATTACGTGAAATAAATTCGGTGCCTTACAATACATACAACTGTTTTTTCACAACGTTACTCAAATTAAAATTTTAAATTTTCCCCTAAAAATATATTGATTTCTTATGTTTATATTGATTTCTTATGTTTATTTTCCATAGTTAATTATTAATACTGTAGGGAGCTCCCGGGGTTTAAGTACCGTCGTGATTTGGTTATGGATGTTCGTTTTGATATTTTCAGGCGTGTTGGGATCTCTGCTAAAAAGAAGCACCTATAAATTTTTTTACCAACCCATTAGAAGGAAGATCAACACTTAGACCGGCAGACATTTTTGTCTCCGGATGGGCGGGAGGGAAGCACGCTTGTGTGGATCTTACAAGGGTCTCTCCTCTTATGGGCTTTGGGAGTGGTGTTTTCAGGGTCGGTCAAGCTGCTTTAAAAGCTGCTTCAGGCAAAGTAACCAAACATGAGAAAGCATGTCTTGAAAACCAACATGTCTTTATATCTTTTGCATTTGATACTTTTGGTTTATTGCGCCTGAGGCTGTGGAGTTGTTTGATCGAGTTTCAACGGGTTATGCTTAGCAATGTTATGACCCCTACATCTATGAATGTGGTTTTTAAAAGACTTATTTTTTCTATCCAAAAAGGGCTAACAATGATTGGATAATGAAATAAAATACTGTATAATAATTATTTCAGTTTTAAAATCATATTTAAATTCTTATATATTTATAGCTCATTTTGTAGAACTTTATCAAAAATAGTTTAATATCAGTAACATATTTACATTTCAATATTTTAACTTTTTAAATCACATATCAAATCTAAACCTTCATTTATTAACCTTTTTAAACCTATTATATTTCTAATTCTATTTACGGTGCAACATATCATTTATACGTGCTTTTCAACTTTATTATGTAAAATAGTATGCATTTTAAAGTTCGTTAACCGTGGTTGATTCATCAGTTAATTTAAAAATACTCATGTTAGGTTTGTTACACAATTTCTAATATATATTTTATGTTCATACTTTTCATATGTTTTTATTTAAACTGATATTATTCTGTTTGTTTCTAACATTACATTGGAACAAAATCAGTGGTCATGTTAAATGATCTTGATCTTGCAACTGAATATATGTTGTTAAAAGTAAGAGTAATCGAATCCCTATAAATTATCTGACCTGAAAAATCCGAATCATGATTACTCAATTGAGATGATTGTGATTGATGAAGAGGTATGGAATATAATTGTTGTATACTGATTCATTTGTTATTGTAATATTATCATAATTCTTGTCAAATAGTTCTAATTTGATTCTTATATTTCCTGTTATAGATTATTTTGTTAAAATTAACATATTTAGAGTTATAGATTTGAATTAATTTCTCTTCATATAATCTCATTTTTTTTCCTTCATTTATCATCATAATACTTTCCCTACAATATTTGTTTTGATTTCTATATATTATCAAAGTTTTGCATTGAAATTTTCCATATACAATTGAAGGTACGACTTTATCTTTCACAATTAACTTAATTTTATCTTCTTTCTTCATATTTTTGTTTATATAGCTATTGACATCTACATGTATTTTTTGGTACTGTCATTATGTTATTAACAAATTCCTTATATAATCAAATTATGTATTTTTTTTAAACATACTTTCATTCTGATATATTTTACATTATAAATTTTTTTATTTAAATCAGATACGTTTTTTAAGTTTTACACTTTATATTCATTTTTAACAACCTTTTTTTTATTGCAAATTATTAGTTTGTTAACATGAAGAAGAAGAAGACAAACATTCAAGAAAATAAACTTTAATTCTCAACAACGCTCGGTTGTGATACTCCAGAAGTTTCACAATTTACAAATAACACTTACAATTTAAATGGTAGTAATATTTTTTTTTAAGTTGTATTTAATATTAGTATATTCATAATGCAATATTTTGTATGTTCAATTATAATTTTTTTACATACATTAATTCGTATATTAAATATTTTCTTGACTAAAAAATATTTGTTATTTATACATGCGGAAATATAACCATGAAAGGAGTATTTGAATTTTTTTTGGTCATTTTCTTTCTTTTATATGTAGATGAATGTTCTTTCTTATGTAAAATAAATAAAGTATTTATACATTACTTTAATTTGAATTAATAATTAGTAAATGATTTTCATGCATGTTATTAAACATTAAGTGTATGAAAATATATGTTTACCTTTTTAATAGCATACATAGAGAAAACATTATTAACACAATTTTCTTAATGAATATAAACTTTTATTTTAATTGAATGTCAAATATTTACCATAATATAAATTAAATGCTATATTCATTGAAAATATAAGTTTGTACGCCGTGTAGTACATGGGAGTCTCACCTAGTTGAAATATAAAGGGAAATTTACCAAAATAATCAAGTTTGACCCATTTATTACTAATATAGACATGATTCTTAAGGCTAAATGCAATGGCTAAATTTTGGTCAACAACCACCCATATTTTAACACATACCAATTAGCCAGCGTTTTTTTTACCAAAAGAACCACTCATATTTTGACACATGGCATTTGCTTTTTTGTCCCCCCCAAAACAATCGTTTGCTGACACGTGACACCTCAATGTCCTAAATTTTTATAAGCACTGGCTATTAGCCATTAGATTTAACCGGTACTTTCTTAACCTGCGATATTTAAAATTTAGCCCACACTTTATTTTTTTAGCCTTTCTTTTTAAATATGAAAAAACAGAAAGGCTAAAATAAATAAAGCGTTTGCTAAATTTTAAATACCAGAGGCTAAGAAAGTATCGGCTAAATCTATTGCCTAATAGCAGTGCTTATTAAAATTAGCCAGGGACATTGAGGTGCCACATGTCAGCAAAAGATTCGTCAGGAAAAAGTGTGTTTTTTTGGGGGGACAAAAAGCAAATGTCATGTTTCAAAATCTGAGTGGTTTTTTTTCGTAAAAAAGCGCTGGCTAAATTAGCCAACGTATGGGTATGTGTTAAAATCTGGTTATTGACCAAAATTTAGCCATTGCATTTAGTCTTCAGAGTCATGTCTATTTTGTTAATAAATGAGTCAAACTTGATTATTTTGGTAAATTTCCCAAATATAAAGTCATATATTATGATCAAATTTAAACCTTTTACTTTTACATTGAAATAGAAGGTTAACGAACAACAAGTTGTATCACTAGTCTTTTTTTGAATCTAAACAAATGATTACTGTGACCAGGGTTTATTAGCAGCAGGGAGTGATACATCGGCTGGAACTATGGAATGGGCGATGTCTCTTTTGGTAAACCACCCGCACGTATTAAAAAAGGCACAGGCTGAAATTGATCGAGTCATCGGCAACAACCGTCTAATTGATGAGTCCGACATAGGGAATATACCTTACATTGGTTGCATCATAAACGAGACGCTCAGATTGTACCCTGCGGGCCCGTTGCTATTTCCCCATGAGTCATCAGCGGACTGTGTTATCAGCGGGTACAACATCCCTCGTGGGACGATGCTTATTGTCAACCAATGGGCGATACATCATGACCCAAAGGTGTGGGACGACCCTGAGACATTCAAACCGGAAAGATTCCAAGGGCTTGAAGGGACACGAGACGGGTTTAAGCTGATGCCTTTTGGGTCCGGAAGGAGGGGTTGTCCAGGGGAGGGATTGGCGATTCGTTTGCTTGGGATGACTCTCGGGTCGGTTATCCAATGCTTTGATTGGGAACGAGTCGGTGACGAGATGGTTGATATGACCGAAGGTCTTGGGGTCACGTTGCCTAAAGCTGTACCATTAGTCGCCAAGTGCAAGCCGCGTTCCGAAATGACGAATCTACTCTCTGAGCTATGAGCGCATCATGGGTTTGTTTGAAAATAAATGGTTAATTGGTTTTCACTGTTGAAACACTTTTTATAGTAGTTTTTCTTTTGTGTACGTGTACGTTGCCAATTAAGTCACCAATCCATGCATGCTCGTTGGTGGTATTTTATTTAATGTATTACCAAAGTTCATGTTTTACATGTTTTTCTTTTCAATAAAGGTTTCCAATATCTTCTCTAAATTTCTTGAAGCTTCTTCCATAATATTTCTTTTTCCATTGAATCTGATACGTCCAAATCACTGTATTCAGAACTCATATAGCAAAAGTTTGATTTAATTATAAGTAATGGTCCTGCTAGAGTGTTCGTGGATTTGGCAATAAAGCGTGCATGGCCGTGTACGTAGTGATGTTAAACACGTGATCACGGTTTAACACGAGTCCAATTAAGCTAACACAATTTAGAAAATTTTACGCAAACTTGAAACTTGGGTGGTGTTTGTTTTATCTAAAAAGATCTTCCAAACCTCTTTTGTCTGCGCCGCGCAGACCACGCATAGATGTTTGGCTCTGCAGACTGTTTGTTTTTCTGAAGACATTTCATTTAAAAATGTCTTCCTGGGGTCTTCCCCATGAAGACATGGTCCAAAGTCTTCTGTCTTCTAAACCAAAAAACACTACGTCTTCACACAAATTAAAACCCAGACCTAATTTCTATTCTCATTATCGCTCCAGCCTCCCACGCACAACCACCACCCATC
>WOUH02000041.1:4453166-4463976 GCA_009936405.2 Stevia rebaudiana | reverse complement strand
GGACAAAGCGCGCAATTTGTTGATATATAAAGGATGATTCTTGTCAATTTTAAAGACAAAGGACATGTACTGCAAAATGTTGCAAACATAAAGGGAGTTTTCTGCAATTTACTCTTTATTCTATCTTCCCTAAATTATATCACATAACCTGCGGTTTACGATCTTAACACGGGGTACGACAGTACGATTTATCAATAACCCTTCATCTGTTCATCCCCTAATTTCCCCAAAATCGAGAGTACCCCCCCAATCCTCTACATTTCCACCATCTGCTAGTTGGAGTTTTGAAAATATTTTTCAGTTGTTGTGATGATGAATGCATAGGTTTGTAGATGGTTTTACATAGTCTCTCTGCATCTTGTTCATCCGTCTCCTTCAGTCATCAACTGACGTTCAATTGCTGAATGGTGCGCATAAATTCCCTCATAGTTTGTTCAAATATGCTTCTATGATCTTTTGATTTCACTTTTTATGCTAATAAGTTTCATAGATGATAGATTATTATCTCTGTTTATGTTAGATATCATAAAGTATTGTTAATTTAGAGATTGCACTTTCACAGCTCTTTTAATGTTGAATTTCAATACGAGGCCAGTAGTTAAGATTTTGAATTAGTCAGGAAACTAACTTTAGATTCTTTTGAAGAACGTCTCGTAACAGACATAATAATATTACTGAATGTCCTGAATTACAATACAAGGAAACCTCATATATATAGGATTTACCAGAAAACCTAAGACCTAATTCAAGAAGTTTTTGAGGTGTATTATGATTTCAATATGATTAGGTAGGTAAGAAATCGATGTTAGAAGAAGCTGTATGCAATTTTTATATAATTTATTGTTAAAATGTTACTATCGGAGAAGTTTCCTTCATTAATCCTCCTGGAGAAAAGTTTTATTTGTGACAATGATATCACTATTATAACTCAACTCGTCTCATTAAAACTTTTATCCTGTAATATATTCTGTTTTAAAAGTGTAATACAATCATATTGCTTATAAATATTAATTTATGTCTTAACAATAAATAAAAAGACAATGGATGTACATCACAACGTAGTTTCCTCTCTTATTTATTATAAAGAAACTAAAGAGGAAATTTCTTTACCAGTTAGATATGATAGTGATGGAAAACATTTCTCTGTAGTCACACCACATATATGACATATATTTCTTATCAAAACTTACAAACATTGCTTTTGTAATAATTGCAAACAAACTTAACAGGTCAATGGCATCTTCATCTTCTCATTCCACTCTGGCGTCTTCATCTTTGTCATGGAATCATGATGTTTTCCTCAGTTTCAGAGGAGAAGACACGCGTAAGACTTTTGTGGATCATCTCTACACAAGTCTTGTGGAACATGGAATCCATACTTACAAAGACGATGTAACACTTCCTCGAGGTGAGTCAATTGGTCAAGCCCTCTTGAAAGCAATTGAAGAATCACGAATCGCTGTCATTGTACTCTCGGAAAACTATGCGGATTCTTCGTGGTGCTTGGATGAACTCGTGTATATTATTAAATGCATGAATGAAAGAGGACAGATCGTTTTGCCCATATTTTATCATGTGGATCCCTCAAATGTACGGAAATAAAAAGGGAAATACGAAGAAGCGTTTGCCAAACACGAGTCGGAGAATATTAACAAAGTTGGATCTTGGAGGAAAGCTCTGTTTGATGCTGGTAATCTTTCAGGATGGGTAGCTAGTGACACTGCAAATGGGTAATATTTATGTGCATGTTTTAAAGTTCATCTTACTGCTGATTAAAATTGTTACAATCTACTTTTGATATTGTCTTTACACTGTGCGTGAGTTTAAGTTGGTAATCCTTGTTTATCCAATATGTAATTGTGCAGGCATGAGTCAAAGTTCATAAAAGAAATTGTTGAAACGATTTCTCATAGGCTGTATTCATTGATTCCATGTTCAAACGAACATCTCATCGGGATTGTGTCTCGTGTGAATGATTTGAAAATGAAGTTAGAACTTGAGTCGGGTGGTGTGCTCATGATTGGAATTTGGGGCATTGGAGGAATTGGTAAGACTACTCTCGCGTCTACTCTTTATGATGACATATCTTGCAAGTTTGATGGATGTTGCTTTCTAGAAAATACCCGTGAGAAATCAAATAAGAGTGGTTTGGAAAAATTGCAAGAAATGATTCTGTATGGTGTTTTAAAACAAAAGAAGGAGAAAATACTGAGAGTTGAGGATGGAAGACGCAAGATAAAGAGAGACTTATGTCATAAAAAGGTTTTAATTGTTATTGATGATGTCGATGCACGTGAGCAACTAAAAGCGTTAGTCGGATCACATGATTGGTTTGGTGAAGGAAGTCGTATAATAATCACCACTAGAGATGAGAATTTGTTGAACTCTCATAAAGTAGATATGATACACCATACTAGCTTGTTAGATGACAAAGAGGCTAGTGACCTCTTTTGCAAGCACGCACCTCAGGGTTACAAAAATACCGAAGATTATGAGTTGATTTCAAAAGGCGTGATTTCTTACGCTCGTGGACTCCCGTTAGCACTTATAGTTCTCGGATCTTTTCTATGCGACAAAGATATAAATGAGTGGAGGAGCGCGTTGGCTAGATTGAAAGAAGTCCCAAATGCTGATATTCTGGAAACGTTAAAAATCAGTTATGATGGACTTAAACAGGTAGAAAAAACATTGTTTCTTGATATTGCGTGTTTTTTTAAAGGAGAGTATAAAGATCCAGCAATGGAAATATTTGATTCTTGTGGACTTTATCCTGTTATAGGCGTAAAAGTGTTGATACAAAAGGCTCTCATAACCATTTCAGAAGGTCGGTTTGAAATGCATGATTTGGTACAAGAAATGGGACACTACATTGTTAAAGGATATGATCACCCTAACAATCATGAAAAACATAGTAGATTTTGGGAGGAGAATGATATTCGAAACATATGGGCTATGGATGCTACGAAGGTAATAGCTGAGCTGTCTTTTGCCTACTATATATATATATATATATTAATATACGGAGAATGATAGAATGAAGACCTACTTGAGTTGAAAAAACCCTAGAAACTCATGTAACATTTGTTTTTAAAGAAAGTGTTGGTTTTATATGTAATTTTGCAACTATTAAAAAAAAAGTTGGTTACCTTTTTTTTAAATATGTTAAAAATAACAAAAAAATTACGTCTATTAGTTTTCAACAAATGTTACATATGTAACATGTTTTTTTTTTTTACATAGGTAGATATGATTTTACATAGTAAATATGTTCATTTAAAAAAAATGTTTTTAAAAAATCCACTCGGCACTTTTTTATAATTTTTTCACCAATAGTTATAAAATTGTAATTAGAATTTATCGAATTTTTTTAAAAGAACGTTGTAACGTATGTAAGATATGAGTTTCTTGGGTTTTCAACTCAGGTGGGTTTTTGTTAAATCCATTCCCTATAGTATATAGTATATATATATATATATATACTTGCGTGTGTTTTAAGAACTCAATCTAATACTCAATTCTGACAAAATTTGTCCCTCTATCACAGGAACTTGACAAGATTGAAGCAATATATGTTAGTTCTTATATGTATGATTCATTACCAAAAAATAATAATCAAGTTGTCGCAAACATGAAGAAACTCAAGTGGATCGAATGGAGAGTTCGTCACGGGACTTCATTGCCAAGAAACTTCCCGCCAAAGGAGCTTCGTTGTCTAATATTGAGAGGCGGCCAGCAAAAACAACTTTGGAAGGGTTATAAAGTAATTATTATTCTTTAATTAAACTTTGTATTAAATCATGCTTCTATTTTCCATTTAACTCTTTATTAATAAACTTTTGGCTTATATTCACTACTTTGCATCAGTTTCTACCAATGTTGAGGATGATCAAACTTCAGTTTCTGGATAATCTAATCACAACACCAGATTTTGGTGGACTTCCAAATCTTGAGAAATTCATGCTTCATACATCATGGAGTTTAAAAGAGATTCATCCGTCGATCGAAAGATTAGAAAAACTTGTTCACTTAAGTGTGGAATATTGTAACAGTTTTAAGATGTTTCCACCTGTTAGCGTTATAAGGAAACTCAAGACTCTCATAATCTCAAACTGCAGTAAACTTTCTAAGAATTGGAAAAAAGCCGATTCGATTGAACAATATGGTACAAACATGTTTGTTACGTGTTTGTCGTGTTGTTGCGGTAATGGTTATGAGGATGAACCATCAGATGGTGTACTACAACCTTTTTTAATAAAAACGAACATGGCTTATATAGGCTTACGATTTATTAGCGAATGTTTAAAAAAGTTGATCCTCAGACAATGCAATTTTGGAGATGAAGACATTGATTATGATGTTTGGGATTTACCTAACTTACAAGAACTCGATTTGTCAATAAACGCATTTTCACGGCTAAATTTTAGCATATTGAAACTTCCTCGGCTCATATGGCTCGATGTGTCAGAGTGCAAAAGACTTGTGGAATTGTCGGGGCTACCATCGAGTTTAACTTCTCTTAGAGCGGATTGGTGTGACTCGCTTGAAAATGTTGGAGATACATCAAACTGTAAATGGTTGTGGAATGTTTCGTTTTTTGGGAGGAATAGTGGACTAAGTGCACTTGGTGGTGATATGATACTGCATTCTTTGCTAGAGGTCAGTTTCTTTTATATATATATATATATATACTAGCTTAAAACCCGTGTATTACACGAGGGTTACGTAATTAACATTTAAAATTTTATCTTTAAATCATTGCATATATATATTAAGTTACTGTGTTCTAAACACTCAAAAATAAATGTTTGACACTTTTATGACTATTAATTATGTTTTGAGATTTTAAAATTATTCATTAGAAACTTTTTAAATTTAAATTTCTTAAATTTAGTTGACAATTATACAATTTAAAGAAAAGTCAAATTTAAAATTTAAATAGAGTAAGTGCGGTTTCCTCAACGAGATTCCAAACAATTTTAGTCCACCCTTAATAGTTTTCGTCCATAACGTTTCAAGTCTTCAAAATTTTTGTCATTAAACCTTTAACAAAAAACTGTTAAAACTTGAAACGTTAGGGACGAAAATTGTTAAGAGTTGAAACGGGGACGAAAACCGTTATGACTTTAAACGTTAGGGATGAAAACTGTTAAGACTTGAAACATTAGGGATGAAAAACTTTAAGACTTGAAACGTTAGGGATGAAAATTGATAACACCTGAAACGTATGAGACCGTTTCTGTTAACGGTGGACTAAAACTGTTAAGTATTGCAAACCTAATGGATAAAAAGTGCAGTTTACTTTTAAATATATAAAATAAATATTTAATTAGATAATAACAAATTTTAATCAATATTATAAATTATATGTAATATAAATAATACAAAAGAATTCAAAATATAAATCTAATTAATTCAATTAATAAAAAAATTCAAAAAATTGAGAAAATGACATGTGTCATTTTTTGGAATGCTTTATTAGAGGTAGATATATAGGGCATGGATGAGGTGAAAACCCAATTGAGTTGAAAAAACCTAAGAAACCCGATTTTAACATATGTTATAAGGTTTTTTGGAAAAAAATTATTTTATATATTTTTTCATAAATTCTACATTCAATTTTATGACTTTTGGTAAAAAAAAATCAAAAAAGGTTCGAGTGGATTTAAAAAAAAAATATATTTTTTACAAAATTTGTCAGATTTAACGTATGTTAAATGTTATGTTACATATGTTACATGTACTGAAACATAAATAGACGTGAATGTATATAAAAAGTGACAAAATGTATATAAAACCAACCATTTTTTTTATAAAAAATAATAATAATGTTACATATGAGTTTCTAGGGTTTTCTCAACTCAAATGGGTTTTCATTCTATCCTTAACCTATATATATATGTTGAAATTACTCCTTTTGCAATTATTTCTCTTTCTTGAATTGAATTTGATTTGGCTAATATTAGGGCTACAATTTGAATTGAATTTAGTAAAGGAGGCATTCTATTCTATAGGCAATGTAATTTTCATAATAATATTAAATGTGACAATGACATGTGGGAAATTAATGTTTCTTACAGCTGCAAGTGTAGCTTCTCAGTGGTTGGAACTTCTTCATCAGGACATCAAAGGCCGACTTGCAGGTAACCACTTAATTAATATTCCAAATTAGAAAATAATTTTTACATTTTAGTGAATAAACACTTGATAATATTGTTATTGCAGCATTAAGGCGTAGCAAGAAACGAGTTCAAGCTGTAACTCAAACAGAACTACCTTTATTAATATCAAGTGAATTATCTTCTAATCAAGAAAATAATCCTTGTGTTAATGAAGCAAATAACAACTCGCATAAGTTCAGATGGACCGCGCTTTTTGATCAAATGGATAAATCTCTTTGTGAAGAAGAGAAACATTTGGTGAGTTTTGCATTTTTCAAATTTGTTTGTTTGTAACTATTGATATTCGTTAAATTATTGCCATTATTTTTTTAATTTTAGAAACATTATTTTTAACATTTTATTTTAATTGATATGATCTTTATCAGGAGAACTCATTGAACCAAGTGAGGGAAATGTTGTTGCATTGTGAACATGGCCTTCTTCAAATTCCTGCAGCAAATGGTTTGCAAAAGCAGTCTACTTTGCAAAATAGTTACATGTAAGTAGTTAATTCTATTTAATTTTATTTTTTTTTACCACATTCCATTTTCATTATTATATATAATGAAAGCTTTAGTTATAGCAAAACTTTCATTATACAATAGGATTTTAAGGCTATACATGTAGGAAATTTATATATTATAATATATTTAAAAACCTTAATCATAGCAAAACTTTTTAAAGTAAATGCTAAAAATCTTGAATTTTTTTTTGTTTAGTTTTTTTTTTTTAAATGAGCACCTTGCGCCTCTCGTATGAAAAGCGGTGCACTTTGTTTCTCATTTTTATACAATGTCACATTGGAGCGCTTCTCGCTTTTTTAAACCATATTATCATCATCATCATTTTTTTATTTATCATTAAGTTTTTTTTTTTTTAATTTTGGTTGAAATGTAGGTTTCAGAAAGTAGAACCGATTTTAGACAAGGATTTAGCTATTCGGGCTGCTGCTGCTGCTATTTACTCAACATCCAATTATTTGCAACCTGCAGAAAATTTACCATGTTTTTAATCATTTTTTGACCAAGGGTAATAACTTGTAACACCTTTAACCCTAATTCAAGTAGCATTTTCGTGCTTGTCATATTTATTTTTAGTTTTGTTTCTTTATAACATCAAATGTTGAAGTTGTGTATCTGTATCATCTCTTTGTTTAGTCTTTTATGGATTTGTGAAAGACAAACTGGTTTCTTTTAACAACTTGTTCATGATATCTAATAAGAATTTGCATCAATAACAATGACTTGTTCTTATGGCATCATTTGCATTTTTATATGATTTCACTTCTTTATGGTTTTAATTTTCTTACATAAAGATTTATAAACTTTGTGGATTTCTAATGGGTGTTTGACATATTGTATAAAAAATGGGCTCAACTAATCATCTCGGTTATTATAAACATTAACCAAACATCTAGTTTTTTCAATTGGTTTGGTTGTTTTGACAAAGTTTCATTGATTGTTTATTCTAGTTTGGTTTTTTTACTATTCTAAAAGGTCTAGGTTTTATTGAGTTGTGTCTTGAATTTTATATGAAAACAAGATGTTGATGTCTTAATGATGGCTTAGTTGGATATGCCTCACTTAATTAAGCATTGATGGATCTTTATTCAAAAACTGAATTTGAAGATATCAATCTCCTTATTTCAAAATAATCGATTACATTAATTTTTCATATGTTCTCTTTTTATAAGTAATAAAAAATAATGTGGACCAAGCCACCCATGATCTATATTTGATAAAATTTGACCCGCTTTATTCACAAGATCATTATCCTCTTTATTACAATGGTCTTCTACATATTTAACGTTATGAGGAAAACTCACGCCACACAAAAAATTACGTGAATTAAAGGATAGTATACCACTCATTCACATGCAGCACATTGTTTTATACCTTGTGGCTTGCCCAATTAAAGCACACATTGCATCAAAATAACAAAAAATAAAAAATAAGAATACTTTTTTTTTAACGGAAAAGATTTATTAAGAAAGGGTTAGCAAGAAGCTAAAACTCCATAACACCAAGATTACATCTGAAAACACCAATACATAAGACCAAACTATATGACAAAGAGGAAGAAAAAGATACCCAAATACTATTCAATGCTACCCTACATCGAAAACATGTCATGCCACTCAAGTAATGCTATGCTTCTTTTACCGGTTTTTTATACAAAGAAAACCAAGGGTAATAATATCTTCCACCAGCCTCTATAAAAATACTCATGCGACACTGAAACACACAATGTATACCCCATGCCGAGTGGTATAGTGAACGCATCAAGACTCACATACTAATAATAACAATAATATCCTTCTTAAAAACTTACATAATTCCTACATCTAAATGAGCATAATATTGAAATACTAATGACACATTATTTTAGATTCTCCGCAAGTAAATAATCACAAGTTTGCGTGTAAGGATGAAGGGGGCACTCTATTAAGATAATGGTATCCTGTTTAGCCAATAAAATTTACCAATTTCATACACTTGTCTTAAATTACTTTAACTAGTGGCAGACTCCTAGTACCATCACACTAACTTCCAATTGAAAATCGTCACCTCCATTTCTCTATACCTTCTCCTTCCCTTTCTTTACATGTTCGGATACTAGAACCCGCAAATAGTATCCGTCCTTGCTACCCTAAGGGGTGGTGGCGCTGTACTCACAAGTACCTGTCGCATGATCCGAACCATGGTTTGGAAGGTGCCCTTAGTTCTTAAAGGTCCAACAAACTTGTCTTAAGTGGTATGAGTTACACCTTCCAATGTGAAGGTCATGGGTTCGAATCTCACTTGGGGCAGTTTGAGATGAAGGGCCTGCTTGGGATTTATCCCGGGTTCAGTTCCGATGGGGGCGAGGGTTTACCTACTCCACGAAGTTCTCACGCATCAAGAGGTGTCTGTTTCACCACTGTCCGGTGGGTCCGGTTCAAACAACATACGTGGTGAAAACAACACCGTTCAAAAAAAAAGTTCTTTTTAACTGTCAACTACATCTTCAAAATATAACAAACAAATCTGACCAATCGGGTTAGTTATCAATTTCACTAGCTTCATGGTTTGAACTAATTATCTTTAATCGTACCAAATACATTAGTTTTTATTAAGATACTAAAATAGATTAGTGTGATTCATGATTAAAATAAGTATACGAGTAAATAAGTAATAAAGGTTAATTATTACAACCGTTTTCAATTTTCACATCACACCGTTATGCTGTCATACAACAAAAGTTTGAACCATGAACCAAATCCCTTGAATAGTGTATGATCCGATACATATTTTGATTGAATCGGATTAAATATCATGTCTAAAGTCTAAACTATATTCCAATTAAACAAACAAATTTCTTTATGTCAAAGATTTCTCTCTACTTCCTGTAGAATGATCACCATAATAAACTCATGATCATAATATACAATTTACACTTATAAGCTTATGTACTTCAATATTCCAGCAGGTACAAATTCAATCAATCTTCACGGTAATAACCAGCAATCATTCATCTGAGAAGAAGCACTTTTGCTGAAGCTACGAACCTTCATCAAGCAAAAATGCGTGCAAAATGGCCCCATTCCTCCATTAACGCTACAAGTTTTCAGCAAATAACATGCAGATTTACACCGATCTCTTCCTTTAAACTTACCTTGAATCACTACTCCAAACGCCTTCGTTCCGTCTTCTTCATCACCGTAATCGCCGGAATCAACGGTGTCCCGAAGCTCTTCCACAAGTATAATCCCGTCCGGCGATGACGGCGTCTCGCTAACCACCGCCGGCCAGTCCTCCGCCGCAACTGCCTTCTCCGTCTTCACTACGCCATTCGAGTAGATCTGAACCAGCAACGGCGCTTGTTTTATATTCTTCACGATATCCGTCACTGAATTCCTCATCCATTCGTCAATCGTATCCGAAACGGCAATATTATCGTAACTACGATCGTTATCACGATCGTACTGTTCGTCATCAACGAATGCTTCAATCGGCACTGTACCGACGGTAGCTTCAATAGCAGATGAATCCGATCTGGAAGCCGAACGATCAGAAATATGAACAGCATTCGCCGTCAACGTCGCCGGCGTAGAGATCGTCAGAAAAGACGATTTCACTGCGAGTTTTGGAATCGATATCGAATTGAAACCAGCTACCGTTCGTCGGAGCAAACAATCTCCGGCACCTCCATAACTAATTCCCAAACACGCCATCGTTAACAACCGTCTACGGTGGTGGTAGAGGTAAACCGTTAACTTGATTATTAATTTTTCTTTATTTATTTATTTTTTTAGGGGAAGAAATTATGCGGAAGTTGAATTGAAGTGTCGTAGATAAATAGTGGCCGTTAGATGAAGCATGAGGACCACTTGAGTTCAACGCGGGTGAGCGCGTGCTAATATGCAACTAACATGTGTTATCCGCGGTTTTGCTGACATGGCATTTCCTACATGGAATATGAGTTTTCCTTTACTTCGATTATTATCACTACTTTATGTACACTTATTTGCAGTGCCATTATTCATTAGTAACTTAGACTATCCGGTGTGGAGCCGTCATGGGGCGTTTCCCCCGTCCACGACGCCCCCAAAACGCCCAAACACCGCCCCGCCTAGGCGTTATAGGGGCGTTTTGGCCCACGGCGTCACCCCA
>WOUH02000041.1:4436995-4453066 GCA_009936405.2 Stevia rebaudiana | reverse complement strand
CTGATGGCTGTTATATGGGAGGCAAACACGATTACGTCTCGGTGCCAGAACTTTTATGTTAATAACAGATGTTGTAATGTTACACCTTACAGTAGCAGTACAATGGTATTGTGGTCTTGTTAATTAAAACACTGTAACCGTTTTAATGATATCAAACCTGTGAACTCACCAGCGTAAGCTGACTGTTTTCAAAACTATATGTAATCTCAGGTATCTAAAACAGGGATTGGAAACGATGGAAGGGGGACCGTTTTCTTGTTTATTTCTTGTAAATGTTTATGATGTAATGTATTATAGCTTCCGTATGTAAACTCTGATATTCGAATGGAATGGAATGATGTTATGTTAATGTAATATGTGTTGAATATTAAACCGGTTGACTCGATCCTGCTATTTCGAGCAGTTAAGGTGACGACCCGTTCACGGACCGGTCGGGGACCGGGGGCCGGGAAGCGGGGTGTCACATTTTGTTACCAATATTCTCTTATACACCGTATATAAACCAATTAATTTGAGTTCATTCTTTATTCAGTCCCATTCAATCTCATTCCACCTATATTTAGTCTCTATTATTTTTCCAATCTCATTCCTACTTCTCATGATAGCCTAGAATATTTTTTTAACGCCATACTTTTATTGTACGAAAAAGAGTTATTATGTAGAACAATAAGCCACAACATTGCACTATTGTACCATGCTCACGAAGAAAAAAATCACCTCCTGGGTATGTTCGATAGTATCCACTGCACGCATTTAGTTTGAGGGCGAATGTGTCCTACCATGTTGCGAGGACGATATATGAGAGGTGATCACCAATACCTGATGATCATGCTCGATGCGGTAGCTTCAAATGACACATGGATTTGGCTTGCGTTCTGCGGTCCTCCCTGCTCAAATAATGACATTAATGTTCTACAACAATCTATGTTATATCTCACCGAGCAAAATGGAACTGCCCCAAGTGTTCGTTACATGTTAAAGGACGAGAAGATAATGGCTACTATCTAACTGATGGTATCTACCCTACTTGTTCATCGTTTGTAAAAGCGACACCGTGGCTGGCTGATCTAAAGGAAAAATATTCAAGAAAGTGCAAGAGTCGGCCAAAAAAGATGATGAACAAGCTTCCGATATTCTTAAGGGTAAATGAGGTATACTTAAGCGACTAGCCCGGGGCTATGACTGTAAAGAAAATTAGGAGCAAGGTGTATGCGTGTATAATTTTACACAACATGATCCTAAAAGACGATGGAAATACGATATTAGTGGTCTACATAAGAGATCCTTTGGTTGAGCACTTTATTGACTATAATGTCATTTCGGAGTTTCATGATCTAGAAACACATTTTTAGCTTCGGTTGGATCTTACAAAGAATCTTTTAACTTTAGACGTAGACTCAGCTTCGATTAGATCTTACAAAGAATCTTTAACTTTAGACATAGACTACGCCCTCGCGGAAGAAGATTCAGATTAGCTATATTTAGTATCTATAGATGTAATTTTTTCTTTAATTATGTAATGTTTTAATATATTTATTTTGTTTTAAAAATCTTAGATTAATTATATAATATGTTCTTTATAAAAGAATGACAAATGAATAATGGTACTTGAGAGGGTACTTGAAAGAAGTAGCATTACCACCTAAGATACTTGAGAATAGTTGATGGGTACTTGAAAGAAGTAGCATTACCACCTAAGATACCTAAGATACTTGAGAATAGTTGATGGGATTTGTGAGATAACAAAATCTGATTGGCTAGAGTGAGCGAGTAAGAGACTTGATAATATTGTCCATGCCCGGATATATTATAATACCATTTATTGAATATCAATAACACAAAAAAATATTATAAAATCTTATAAATAAAATTATAATACTAATTCATAAATAGGTTAAAATTCAACCTACCAAACTCTTTTGGTGACTGGTGGTTGATAAAACATGAATCCCATCGCTTATTTAAACATCTTTCTTCACTTTGATTTTTCGTTTTTCTCTGACCTCCTACATTATCAAAGAGTAAGAACTTCTCTCTCCCTTTTCAGTTTACAAATATAAAATGATTTAATATCAGAAAAAAAAGATGCATTTGTATCTACTGCGTTGATTTTCATAAACCGTCTCTGTTTCTTTCTCCAAATATATACAACTCTATTATGCAAATATGCAATCCTTAACATATATTTGTTCTGAAACGAAGGTATCTTATATATATATATCTATATATGTGTGTGTGTGTGTATCATAGTATATATATTCATATGCTTAATTCTGCAACTTAATTCTACACAGTGGGATCAGAAATGGTGATGGTTGACGATATTCCTTTTCCTCCACAGATCAAAACCACCAAAACTTTGTCTTTGCTTGGATATGGTATTTTTTAGTCGAATCAAGAATATCTTGAATAATAATTAGCGACGGATTTGTGACTGTTTCGCTGATTGAAACAGGAATTACCGACATCGAGATTCATTTTCTGCAAATTAAGTTCACCGCGATTGGAGTTTATCTTGATCCGGAGATCGTAGCTCATTTGCAAAAATGGAAAGGTAAATCAGGAACCGAGTTAGCCGAAGATGATGAGTTCTTTGATGGTGTTATTTCAGGTATATTTGAACTTAAAAGTTATGTATAATTGGTGTTTTGGTTTATTAAAATTATATATGTATATTTGGTAATTAATATATTTTTGGTAATTTGTGTCTTTATGTAGCACCTGTTGATAAATACTTGAGAATTGTGGTTATTAAAGAGATTAAGGGTTCACAATACGGGGTTCAACTTGAGAGTTCGGTGAGGGATCGATTAGCAGCCGATGACAAGTATGAAGATGAAGAAGAGGCCGTACTCGAGCAAATCGTCGAGTTTTTTCAGTCAAAATACTTTAAAAAAGATTCGGTGCTAACATTTAGTTTTCCGGCATCATCAAACGTTGTTGAGGTAGGTGTAACACCTACTTTAATTTAGCAAAAATGTTAGGACATAAAACGGGGGTGTTTATTGTGTTGTGTGGGTGGGTGGACCAGTTGACGAGTACTGGTTGGTAGGTTAATTTGTTTAACCCAAACACGACTCATATTTTTAATCGTGTCATAAACATTAACCCAACCCTCACACGCTAAATCGTGTAACCCGAACATGGTCCTTTAACCCGTTTATCTTGATGTGTCAATTGGGTTGAAGGGTAGCCAAAATAAAGTTTTAAACACGTTAACCGGGTTGGTGTAATGTAAGGAATGGATTAAACGGGCCATAAATGCGTTAGTGGGTCAATTTGTATCAATAAACAAACAGGTTTGTGGGTTGAACCAAACACAAAGAGTTACATTTTTTCAAATGGGTTATATACGTCAATCCAAAACCTTTATTTCTTTTATGTCATGTCATAAATCAACACCCTTAACTTAAACGCTAGTTACTCTATCAATAATTGGGCTTATGTTCGAACAAAATTTTACTGATTTTCAACCTTTACACCCCGTTTAAGATCACATACTTAGCATAAGTTGAGTTTTATGTGATCTCATAAGTGATTAAAATAAAATTGCGCGACAAACTTGAAAGTAAATTTTTGATATGTGATGTTTATTGTGAAGATCGGGTTTTCAAGTGAGGGAAAAGAAGAACCGAAGACTATGAAAGTCGAGAACGGGAATGTGGTGGATATGATAAAGAAATGGTATTTGGGTGGTACAACGGCTTACTCTCCATCAACTATTACATCTTTGGCCAACACTTTGTCTTTGGAGTTGTCTAAATAATTATGAATGATCAATTAATCCTCTTTTGTGTGTATTAATTAATATTTGGACAAATGGCTCCTCCGATTGTAAGTTTGTGGATGATTCAAAATAATATTTCATTTCGAACCAAGGTTGATTAATCTAGGAATTTTGGTTTGGAAAATTTAATGTGTGTTAAGAAATATATGTCGAATTGATTATATGTATATAGTAGACAACAAGGGTAAAGAAAAGTGAGTTATAAACTGTTTATAGCATAAGAGTAGACATAAGAGTGAATTAGTCACTATACTTACATGAGAACTTTTATTTTCGTAAACATTGATAACTTTTTTTACACATGTACGCATTTGTAAAAAAGGATAACTGTTTTACCAAAATAATTATAAGTTGTCACTAATTTTTTTGTGAGACTTTTTTTACATATGTAAAAATGTGTGAAATATATTATAACCACTTAATGGATCAATAATCATCATACCATCTTGCCTTGTCAACATCATAACAAGCATCCTTGAATGCAACAATGTGAAAAAGATGAGATGCTTCTTCATAAGACAAGACCGTGTAACTATGTTTCGGATAGAAGTAATAGCATCAGCGGAACTAGGGGAGGGTCCAGAGGGTCCGTTGATCCTCCGACCAAGTCCCGGTCAAACTCGGACAGACCAAATGTCTTGATAATTAAGGTATTCTAAGAGAGGCATTGAACAACCTTGTTCATGGATTGAATACGGCCCAACCATATACTCAAATATTAAAGAGGACCAATGATAAGAATAAACCACTAAAAATGTTGATCCAACCTAGATTGTTTAAAAAAAAATCAAATCTAGATTTTAAGGTTATGTTGATGTAAGGAGTTCTTTCCGCAAGCAATTACACACATGTTGCATCCAGTGGCGGATGTAAGTCAAATGGATGGGGGGAGGGGGCAGTACTTGGCCAAGGATGGTAGAAACAAATGTTAAATTTCATATTTTTATGATAAAATTCATCTAAAATAAGAAACATTTGGATAAGATTTAGATCAACATTGGCAAGTTACATCACATGGAGCCCCACCACTAAAGACCAATTTAATTTTATAGCAGAAAAATAAATGTTTGTTATAAAACCCTTAATCTTAACCCCTAAGTTTTTATTTATTAAATTGTCTCAGTTTTCTTTCTTTTATTTTATTTCAATGTTTATGTTAATTTGTTTGTTGTTTATAATGGTTTTTGTTTTCCTTGAATTATTTATGAGTGTTCATTTGTATATGTGATCTTTAAAATAGTGATATCTTTATGTATTCTTCGTTTCAACTGATCTAGTGACTAGTCGTTTAAACGACCCATATGCAACCATATTCTTACTCAAGCCTTGGTTCTTTTACCGGATTTGCCCTCCCTGTATTTTTTCCCCTACCAGAAAATTCGTGTTTTTGTCACTGGTTGCAACATGGCATTTTGTCGTGTGTCGTAACACACATGCAACCATGTGATATAGTTTTAGATGGGTATACGAGACCCACTGATCGGCATGTAACACCACGCCACAAAGGCAAGACGTGGGAGGCCGGAGCCCGGCGGCGGAAGGACGCCCACACTCAAGCATTACACTCAATCTCTTGCTCTCCCCACCATGATCATTGCTGATGGTTGGCTACCACAAGATGCCTAATATTACCAATAAAGCCTTAAGTATGACTAGAACTTGGGTCACTTTGGACTCCAAGCTCTAACACCTACTCCTATTTACCTATTACCACTAGGCGATCTTATGATTATGATTGTTAATTTGTTATATAGTTATAGATAAAAGGTGTAAATTTAAATAAGATTTAAGGTTGATAAAATGGGTAAAAATATAACAATTGGATAAAACGTTATGCAATTGGTAACAATAAGAATCAAGTTTAAAGAGAATCTTTAGAATCTGAGATCAAATTTCATATATTAAATCAAGTTCCCTGCCAATTGGTAACTTTATTTTTGGTTTAATGATATTATATGTTTAGAGTATTTAATCGAAACTCGATGAGTATTTAACTTTGTTTTGAAACTGAAACGACCGTGAACGGAGAAAAAGGAAACGAAAAGAACTCAACTCACGCAATTCACAAGAATGCAAGATCCACGAAATCCGAACTCAAATCCGCCAAATCCGGCACCTTTTCCGTTCAAGCCGTCACACCACCGGCGTGCACATTCCGAGGTGAACTTCCGGTTACCGGAGGATCTAGATCTGGCATCAGATCCATTCGATGCGCCGTCTGGAAGCTTCGAAGATATCGGATCTGAGGACGATCTGTTTTCTACTTACATCAACATTGACAAGATCGGATCTGGTTTGAATCACGGTGGTGGCGTTCATGACGGCGGTCAGATCAGCAATGGTGTCGGTGAAGGTGGAGCTTCGGTCATCGATGGTGAAAAGATTAGCACGAAACCGCGGCACCGGCATAGTAATTCGGTGGATAGTTCAAGTTTTTTTGGGGAAAGTATTGAAGCTAAGAAGGCAATGGCTCCTGATAAGCTTGCTGAGTTGATGACTGTTGATCCCAAGCGAGCTAAGAGGTAATTAAGTTGCAATCTATAATTCGATTAACCAATTTTAGGATGTGAATCAGTTGTAAATAGTCAATTTTATTCTAAAACTCAATTGGTTGCACAGTGATTAGTTATTTATAAGTTTATAATTGTTTGTTTGATGAATGGAGCATAGTCAATTTGTTACAGAATTATGATCCAAATTGCCTTCTTTTTGTTACTGACATCTAAGCTTTGAATGCATGTAACATAATTATACCACATTTCCACTGTTTACCTGTATGATAATTAGTTTTCTTAATGAATAAGTATTAGGAAAATTAGATGCTTGGTGGACAAAATAGAGAAAACTTAACGGTGATTGTTACAAAGATTGACTGAAGTCATAGGTAGATAATCAAGGTGAAGAATATGAATAGTCATGTGACCTTGTTGAAGCAAGAGTTTATGGAAGAAGAAGCTACTATGCTTGTTCAACTTAAAATTCATTTTTTCCGCTATGTTGTGGCCAATTTATGCGATAATGCAATATTATAAATTGGAGGTTTTTAGCAGGATAATTAGGACAACAAGATCTATTTATTATATTTAAGTAAATATTTATTCCTGTATGTATAGTTATATATAATAGTATTTTAATAATTAAGTAGCTATATATGTATCATAATTTGGTTACTGAGTTCTGAAAGGAGCATCTTGGAACACTTAGCAGTCAAAAGTTGGTTAATTTTGTATTGGTATTCTGTTTGATCATTAATATCATGTTGGGGTTAATTAATGTTAATTATTTGAGCATTAATTATAAGAAAGTTAGTTGAATATCAGTTCCAGACTTGTTAGATGATTTTAAACTTTGCACCTTACAGGATTCTGGCAAACCGACAATCTGCTGCGCGTTCAAAGGAGCGGAAAGCGCGCTACATCTCTGATCTTGAGAGAAAAGTTCAAACCCTACAAACAGAAGCAACAACCCTTTCTGCACAATTGGCTCTCTTTCAGGTTTTTTAAAAAAATGTTAAATTTAAAAAAATTAGGTGGTTTTAAGTATAGTTTAATGGTTTTTATACTGAATTATTTTTTATCAACAGAGGGATACTGCTGGTTTATCTTCTGAAAACACAGAGCTTAAAATACGGTTACAAGCTATGGAACAACAAGCTCAGTTAAGCGATGGTATGTATAACAACTTAAAGATTATCCTTGCTGTATTTTTTTTTAAATAGGGAGATTGTTTTTATATATAGATTTTTGAGTTTGATTGCACATAATCAAGCAGCCTATTTTTAACTTCTAAAGTTTTTTTTGTCAACTTTTGGATCTCGAAATTGAATTTTTACTCAACGATAATAACCAAATTTGTTTACATATTAAAATTAACAGATATTAGTTCTTACATGAAATGATGAAATTGCTTCATCCGAAAAGTGTTGCAAGACTTTTGGATTCAGTATATATATGTTTACGTGGATATATGGATTTATGAATGTTTCGATTTAGTTCAACTTTTATCTCAAACAGCTCAAGTAAAAAAAGTAGCTAAAACATAAACATATTAAACGTCTTTCAAAGTGTATCTGTAATGCTTATAACTTTGTTAGTTAAATTAATATCTTTATTAAAAATTTTAGATTGTTATGGTAAGAATTGATTACATGAATGGTCCCTGTGATGCCCTTAGATTTCAGTCTTGATCTCTAGGATTGTAAAATTACAGGTTTGGTCCAGTAGTTTGCACATTTGTGACACTTTTGGTCCAATCGTTTGTCCATTTGTAACATTTTTGGTCCAGTCGTTTGCACATTTGTAACAGTTTTGGTCCAATCGCTGCACATTTATAACACTTTTGGTCCCTATTCATAAACATTACATTTAATCTCTAGGGACCAAAAGTGTTACAAACATGCAACCTCTTGGACTAAACTTGTAATGTTCAATCTTAGGGATCAAAACTGTAGCTCATGCAAACCACAAGGATTATCCTTGTAAATATATAATTGTTAAGGTAATAAATGTCTTTTTGGGGATAACTTTACACAATAGTAACTAATTTATACCTCTAGAGTCGCATAACATTCACTAGGTTTGCAAACCATATGTAATATATGTTTAAATTTTAATTAAAATTAGGCGAATGAAATATATATGAATCTTGATTACTCTTTACTGATTAATTTTTTTAATTCTCATTATGAAAATGCAGCTCTGAATGAGGCTCTGAAGCAGGAAGTTGAAAGGCTGCGAATCGCAACCGGAGAAATAACAAACTGTTCAGATAATTACAATTTGGGGATTCACCATAACATTCAATATAACCAACCAAACTTCTTCAGAAACCAGAAACAAACCGAACCACCACAATACCACCACACCACCCAGTCAAACCACCATCTACTGGCGGTCAACACCGCCCAACAGGACCCTCTTGGACGTTTTCAGGGACTTGATATCAATAACAGAAACGGTTCGCATCCTATCAAATCTGAAGACGTGTCAATCTCCGCGAGTGAAAGCAGTGGTACATTTTGATTTTAAACGTTTGTTTATTTTATTTTGTGTACCTTTTATATATTGTTTATAGACTGACACCTTGTTAGTGGCTAGAATCGTCATTTTTTTTTAAAATTTAATTTATTTATTTTTAGGTGATTAGTGTTTTAATCTGTAACCTGGGGTGGTGATGGTTTTGTTGTGCTTCTATTGTAACATTTATTAACTTGTGTTGTAACTCATAGTGATTGTGAACTCGGAATGGTATTATTGTATTAAATTATATAAAATTGTGTTTTTCTGTTATGTATTTTTATTTTATTTGAATCTCTTATATCTGTGACTTTTTTTTGTTGAGAAAGAAGTGTCTTTCATTTCAATGTATAGAGAAAGTCAAATATATATATCAATCATTAATATGGTTACACAATTTCATAAATGAACCACAAATTAAGTTTAAACAAAAGGAAAAAAATTTTGTATACATTGAGTTTAAATGAACCACAAAAATTATAAATGAACTCTAATAACCTCTCAACTTTTTTGTAAAATTGCATTTTATTATTAGCTGAATATCCAATTTGATCAACTCCAATACTCCATTATTGTTTTCCTCTGATTTCTTGAACACATTCACTCATTCAGCACGTGAGTCTTCAATTTTACGCCACTAATCCTCTTGAAATTGTAAAGCTGGAAATATGTAATCAGATTAAAGCAAAATCCGCAATAGAAAGAAGCCACCCCCAAGCTTGAAAGTAGTTGACGGAACCTAATTAAAGTACAATTTAAGATTTCCAAACCGAAATAAAAGGGTTGATAGATCATATAAATGATAGATGATGAAAACAAATCACAAAACAGATCTATCATCAATCAAAAGAGACCCTAACAATTACTCAAACACGAAAATCTATCAAAATTACCACCTAAAACCACAAATAAAAAACATTGATGAGTAAATTAGAAAAACCAACCTGCATGAAAGAAGTTCTTTTAACCCAGACAGTGCCATCGATGCGCTTGATTTGTTCTTCAGAGGAATGGTGAAGCGGCAAAGGTTAGGGTTTCTGAGAAAAACATAAAAGAGAGAAGAGATGGAATTGCTCTGACCAAAACATTTTCAATATAGGTAACAACACAACATAATTCTATAAACATAATCAAACAATAACAAAGGAAAATAACACCACAAAAATCAGCAACAATGCGGTACTAATAGTTTGAAGAAAGTAGATTACCATATAATTCCAATTATAAAAAATAAAAATTCAGCTTCACTCGTTTATCTTCAATCCATCAATGGTCAATCAAATCAATAAACTCGTAGTAAACCTAACATGATGCAATGCAAATTAATAAATTTGTTGCAAAAAAGAACGGTTCGTGCAAATCATGGGATCAGAGATAATGAGTCAAACACCTACATATTAAAACATGATATTCATAATAATTCAACTCATTGAATGTGATAAAATGAGCCAATAGTTATCATCATAACTTAACTATGATACACCTTCACGGTACATACAATTGGAAAGAATCGGTTTCAATAATGAATTAAATGGATTTTTCATGTTCATGTCCTAAATAGCATAGTTGCATTAAATACGCAAAACCAAAAGTAAGCTCTATTATTCTAACCCACATATGAAGATGATGCTAAACTCTACTGGTCGTATTCTTTTGCCTCAAAGCCACAGAAAATGATAAATCGTAAGGAACAAAGTGTAATCAAAAGCAAAATGTAAATGAAACACAACATGTTTCAGCAATCATAATCACAGATGAGATTCAAAAGAAGTTGGATGGCCAATATTACAATTGTTGGATTTATTTAAAGAAATGATGAATCCAAACGACTGATTTTCTATAACATCAGTATAAGCTCTCGTCCACTACTGATGCTAAATCTCAAACCACTAATGATGCAAGAACTGATGATACAAGAACTGAAGACTAGAAGAACTGAAGAACCTCTCTTGTAAAATGAACAACTGATGTTTGTTTCAGTTGTTCTCATTAAATAGTCAGTTGTTTTATATTTTCAGTAGTTGTTTTGTATTGTCTCAGTTGTTGTATGTAATAGGCCATCAGTGGTTAGCGGTTAAGGTTGTTGAATGTCGCTTTTATGATGTGACATAATGGGTGACGATCAACTCGTTATAAATAGGAGTTGCTCGTGTTAGAGCAACTACTGATGTCATTTTGATAAAATAGATTTTGAGAGAGAAAGCATCAGCCGAGAGGGAGCGTTGTAATCAATTGCAATGATTCGATATTAATTGAAATATTTTTCATAAATTACGTTTGTTCTCTATTAATCAAACATGAATTAGTTTAGATTAATCGTTTTAGATAAGTATAATCCTCATGGGCCGACCTACCCTTTAGGGTACGGGGTCACGCGACACCATTGAATTTCAAATCGTAATTTGAACGTATATGAAGAAACTTTTTTGACTCCATAAGATTTTTTTGATTGAATCCATAAATATGTTTAAATGAAAATAATATCAGCAAAATATAGTTTGGTGTATTGGTAAACCTCCTGGAGAACGTGACTCCTTATGCTATGGGACTCAAGTTCGATTCATCTTAAACCTTTTTTTTTTCTTTTTCTAAAAGCCCTAAATTCCCACGTCACACAGTGGAGACACCTTCCCACATCGCACAGTGAAGACACCTGGTGCATTGCTCATGGCAGATATGCACAATGTCCAAATCGTATGTTAATTATGACTCTAAAATTGTAGATTTTCATGTAATTGTTTTTTCCTAAATTAAATTATTGTGTTTGTGTTATAGACAGCCCCTCACACCTATCTCGAAATTTTAATTATTGTGTTCGTTGCTTTTCATGTAATTGTTTTTGTTGATTAGAGAAATCTTGTTAATTATGCCTCTCATGAGACTTGAATATATACGAAACTTTAGTGCTTTCAAGGGACTGCCTACAACAAAAACTGGTTTAATACATTGTACCAAATTACTTGAAGATTTAGTATAGTTTGTATCTCTATCGACCAAGCTACTTGCACGTTCTAACAATGAGTAGAAACCAATCAACTAGCACTCACCCGGCCATGTTACTGCTCTTTTTACTATTCCTCAACTTTAGTAATATTAAACCATTAACTACAGGGATTATGTAATGAACCAACCTGACCTGACCCGAACCGTAAAATTATTTGATATAGGGTTAGAAATATTAGCACCGAAAAAACGTGACCCCATAGGAAAAAAATCCCGGGTCCGCCACTGATGATCCTAACAACAATAAAACTGCATCAACAGATCATGCATCGGGAACTTATATCTCTCGCATAAAACTTGGTATTTCAGTGTTCCCTCCCATGGTTTTTTATATATATAGTAATTTGTCACCAAATTTACTTTCAAGAATTGTTGAGTTTGATCCATAGATCAAACAAATATGAGAAGAGATCCTTTATGATTCGGTTAACTTTGTTGAAACAATGAGTCATTCTAATTTTTGGAAGACATTTTAAACCTTTATAAATGCTAAGATATTAATTTGTGGCATCTCTGGAGATTATCACTACAACAAACCCGTTTTTTCCAGACAACAAAGCGGAAGGCTTACCCGACAACATGTTGTCGGTAAAAGTTTTCCCGACAACACGTTGTCGGCAATAGTGTCATCGGCTAAGTGTTAACGGGATAAGTCGGATGAGTTGTCGGGAAAGCTGTTTTCGGGAAATGTATCATCAATCCCGACAACATGTTGTCGGGAAAGATGATTATTATTTCCTTTAAAAAAAAATTAAATCAGTAAACATGTAAGCTGAAAAAATAAATAAAAAATAATATTCACTATCCCGACAACATGTTGTCGGAATAGTTTACGGAAACCCTAATTAATAAAATAATTAAATACTCTATGCCGACAACATGTTGTCGGGATTGAGTTTTAATTATTTTTTAAATCAATTTTATTACTGAGAAACCCTAATTCGTTTTTTATTTATTTGACATTTGCCGAAGACATGTCGTCGGGAAAGCCCTTACAGCATTTTAGCAGCAGCTTGCTGCTTTTGCGTTATACCAGCTTTTAAAGCCCATGATTTTACGGATTTTACAATTCCTGTTTTCAATAGCAAAAATACAATGAAAATTAAAATTCTAATAAATAATCCGCAAACAAAAAGATTCAAAACACACAAATCAAATTCAAATACAAATTACACAACCAAAATAGTTTGTTTATTCATCATCGGAAGAATCATTATTTTGGCGACTACTACTTTGGTTGAATCGTCTCATATCTTCCCACATTTTTCGTTGAAACTCATTTTGTTGTGCTGCATATCGATCCATTTCTTGTCTTATATTTTGTACTTGTACTTGTTCTTGTTGTCGTCTATATTCTTCCATTTGTTGTCTTATAGTTTCTTGTTGTATTTGTTCTTGTTGTCGCATATATTCTTCCATTTGTTGTTGAAAATATTGTTGTTGTTCTTGTTTGTAGGCCTCGAACTGTTGTTGCAATTCTGTTTGACTTGGCCCCGCTTGATACTGACTCGACGGTAGTAAAGACGCATTTTTGGTCGTAGGTCCAATACCCTTAATATAACCCGTCGATGACCAAATACGTTCTCAAACACTTGGTGTTAGTTCAGTTGCTCGCCATCTACCAAATTTTGTGACAAGTTGTTGGATTGTTGTACAAGGCGGTCCTACAATAATAAACAATAAAACGGGTCAAAATGGGTTAAAATATGTGATTTCACATATAAATTGTGTATTTTAACATAGTCGAATTTGTTTGACAACATTTTTTTACCAAAACTAACTTTAATTACCCTGACTTGCAACATTTAGGGTAAAATGGGTCATAATGTAGCATTTGAACTATAAACTGCATCTTTTAACATAATTAAAATGGTTTCGTCTATAATATACAACATGTAGGATTCTATGAGTCAAAAGTTTCTATAAATTGGGGTGAGTAACTTACATAATCTGCCTGCGCAGTTGGATTTACCCAACTGCGATCTCTCATATGCAAATTCTGAAAGTTATCAACATAGCTAGATTGTCTATTTTCCTGTTGCTACTGTAAAGATCATAAATAGTATTAGTGATATTTAAATATGATAATTTTTACATATTAACATATTTAATATCCCTAAAAATAATCCTAACCTTTTTCACCCAAGGCATCGGAAGTATTTTTCCATTGGGAATTGAAGAACGTTTAGCAAAAAAGAATCTGTTTCGCCATTCAAGCTCATTCATACTTAGATTTGAGATCAGAGACTTTCGATTGGGTCTCTTCTTAAAAATAAACCTACTAGAACCATGAGTATAAAGTTGATAAACCAGAGGGATTTCAGAAATGCCGATATCTAGGTTATAATCCTGGTTTAATCGATGAATGGTAATTAAAAACCTCTAACCCATCGGCATGAGTTGAGCATAACACAAATTGGTAATTTTGAAAAACTCTTCGATTAAGGCGGGAAAATGATAAGATAAACCAAGGGTAAATGGATATTCATGAAAACAGACCCATTTGCTGGAAACATAATCAGCTTTTAACGTAGGATCAAAATCGAGAAAGATAGTTGAATCTTGAAAACGATTGCTAAACCTAAGAAAATCTTATTTGGAATCGTCGAAAACATTAGTATTTTTTGAATCGTGTGGTATAATGTCTAAATCAGTAAACCCAACATCTCCTGAAGAAGATTCGGAAGACATTTTTCAAAATCAAAACAGTAAAATCGAAGGAAAATGTAAAAGAAAAAGAAGGAAACTTACTGAAGAAGACGATGTAAATCACCGTCCCTTCTAGTCATATATATAATCAAGTATCTTCTACCACAGTTAGATAAACTGCAATCCTAAAGGATTTACAGCCAATCAGATTAACTCGGGTTAAAACGTAATAACTGCAATGGTCAAATCAACTTGACAGCTGTCAAAATAGATAAGATCAAAGCTGTAAAAGTTGATTTGGGGGCAATTGTTGATACCGGAATATTTGAGGATATTCCAGGATACTGAGTTCAAGGATACTTCAGGATATTATCTTTGTGAAACATTTAATAATATTACTTGGTACTTATGATATTTCGTTATTAACAATTGGTCCAAGATTTGTTCACAGAAATACTCGTTTATCTAATCAAATATACTTGAGGATATTCAGGTTCAAGGAAAAAATGTTTATCAAACAACGTTACTGATTGGTGATTTACCCACATTTGAAATATAAACGTGGAGATGAGTCAGCATGAAGAGATAAAGGCCCAAAAATTCGGATCGTGGGGAACGACGCTGGAGACTCTGTCGTGAGAGAAGTGGACGAAGCTCTCCCTAATAATCTGAACTGTCGTTTATACCCGTTGTTTTATTTTTACCATAAAAAGGGACCGATAGTTATATGAAAAGACACACCATTCTTTCGTACTCACTACTCAGCATTCGCAAATATACTCAGCTTACTGTTCTTTGATTTTTAAAGCAATACTTAGCATATTTGGCAGTTTCCCCTTAGTTCAACCATCGGTTTGCTTCGTATTGTACTTGTTTATTCAATTTATAATATTGACTAGACAAGTGATTCTTTGGTCACTTGTCCGAGGTTTTATACCGGCAGTCTGTAAGGATTAAAGGCTTTCCTCGCTAAAAATCCTTGTTGTTATTTACTTTTCATTTCATTTCGTTAACTATCCTTGAGGATACTTAAGGATACTTAAGGATAATTAAGGATGTTTTTACATAATCGTTTATTCACTTTATTTCAAGATTATACAAACACTTAGCCTCACAAAACTAATTCAGAATAACAAAAATATTGACTACTTAATTTTTGACCGAAACATTTACAACCTCACAGTTTTTTTAACCACGTGAAAGGTTCATTGTTTATTATCTTTTTCTTTACATATTGTTTAATAAACTTGATTATTAATTTTTTGGATCCGTCCACCATTGCCCAACAACTGTGTGTATAAACTTGATTATTCTTCTTAATTTTAATATAAAGTAACATTGTTTTTATCATGTCGACATTCGCTTATTCGTATTAGTTTTTGCGTATGTTAATTGAAAATTTGTTCACATAGACACAAAACAACTTCAATAGAAACAAAAAAAACATAAGATTAGTTAGATAAACCCCTAGTTTAATATATAAACAAAGTACTATAAATAACCAATAAAACGTCATATTCTTAACACGGTTATTTATAGGCAGGGCCGGCCCGAGGGTGGGGCGAAGTGGGCCGTCGCCCCGGGCCCAAAATTTTGAGGGGCCCAATATTTTTAAAA
>WOUH02000041.1:4412998-4431810 GCA_009936405.2 Stevia rebaudiana | reverse complement strand
TTAAACACCCATATTGCGACAGGGTTACCATCTAGATATGTTGAAAATTCTTGTACAATACAGTCATCATTCCATACTTGAGTTCATCTATATGTTTAAATTTATTTAATTATTTTGTTGCAGTACAAAAATGTGAGGGTAGATTACTTGAAGAACATATGGAAGGTGATTAACTGGAAATACGCGAGTGAAATTTATGATAAAGAGTGCCCTTAAAAAAAGCTGTTGTAAGTTGTGGCATTAATAAGTCAAAGTGTGTAACAAAATATTTTATGTTGTCATGTTGACTAGATTAATAAGTGGTCCAACAAATTATTTGCTATGTGCGGTTGTTGCTTTCATTCTTGTTATATCTCATCCGTTTCGTTCATATACAAACTAGATTAAATAAATCACCATTTAAAAAGAATAAATACAAAATATCTATGTGCGTGTGACATTGGCTTACAAGTCATATGTTGGCCTTTTTCAACGTTTGTGTTGGACGGGTTGGTGAGGGGCAATGGGCTATGCTACATTAGGTATATTCATGGTTTGGTTTTAGCAGAAGTTTTGACCGCATTGCTAACTGTAGTTTTGGGATGTAACAAACCAAACTCGCCGCCAAGGTGGGTTCGCGATTGATGCAACTATCCGTTTTACTGGTTTGATGGTTTAAACGGTTTCGTATGTTTGAATTTTTTTTAAAATTTTTTCTCAAGGTAATTAGTGTGTTTTTAATTGTTTAAAATGATATAAGGTGATCATGATTTTAATACTTATGAATAATTGTATTTACAAAAGTATATAAATAATAAGTAAAGGACCGGTTTGGTTTTAAATAACAAGGACCAATTAAACAAATCCTCCCATTGATTGCATGCCACGTTGTAGTGGCCTAGTGGGTTATTGAACTGTGTTCTACCTATTAACTACTTAAAAATAAAATTAATAAGGGTGGAGTACTCTAATCGGCAAAGAAACATCATCGGCAACACCACCGCCACTAACATCGGGTAGTGGGAGGGTAGGGTTGGACGGGTACTTTTTGCCGAGTCGGCTATGTGATTTTGTGGTTAAAAGTCGACTGTTGAGGAATAAAAAGTGGGAAGGTAGTGGGAGGATATCATTGCCACTAATACATATTACCTGTGAGGGTAGTTCGAGTATTTGACGTGGCATAATTTGATTGGGTAATTTGGGAGGGTAGTTATGTTTGGGAGGGTACCACTCCCTCCACCCTAACTACTTAAACCATGTAATCAGTTGCTTTTTTTAACAAGTGTGACCATCCGGTCTCACAATGACCAACATATCAGCCTTCTACTTAACGAATAACCGAAAACGTGAGGACCTCGTCACACCAATCAATTAGGAAACTCACATTGTGAAAAAAACCTTTGGCTCACCCAAAAACATTTTTTGCTCTGAGTGAGACTCCAACATAAGACCTTTCATTTGAGAAGTACCCAGGGTATCATTGTGACAAAATCCAATTGGTAGCTAGTCACTTATCTAATTGTGTGTTAATGGAAGGTTAGCCCACCTTATAGAGGCTTATACGTCTAATAGAAGAATCCTGAAAACTTAGATCAATGGTTTGTGCTCATACCTTCCAATGTGGAGGTCATGAGTTCAAATCCATCTGGGCCAGTTTAAACAACATCAGGTGATGGAGTATGATAGGGGGCGAATGTTTACCCATTCCACGGGGTTCATGCGCATCCGGTGTCGTCGTGAATTCTAACGGAGGTCGAGTAGTCAACCTTGCTTACAGGCCACAAATGTAGGAGATAGACGTGAGAAAAAAAAAAGTCGTTAAAAAAATGGATTAGAAGAGGTCTACGGTTCAATTGCTAGCAAAGAGCATGTTTTATGTAGTTTAGAAGTAATTTGTAAGGGTTCATTTGCCATTAAAGAAATTTGTTTCCTATATTACTATTAGACAGTTGTTTCACTAACGATTTTATTGATGAGTCTCAATCTCCTTTTATTTTTTTTCAAAACTCCTCACAACATTGTATGCAAAATCCTTTTTTGTACACATATTTAATTTGTAGGGTTCATTTGCCATTATAGAAAACTTAAGTACTTGTGGAGTAGTGACAAAAAATCATAAACTATCTTATATTCTGATACATAACTTCTAAAACAGGAAATAAAAATGTTTGATCAGTTATCATAACTTCTAAATAATAAATAACTTTGTATTTACATCCCTCTCACCAAATATGATTGAAAACCGGGATCTTATTATTAATTTGTAATTGAGAGACATACTTAAGAAATTTACGTAAGCGTAGCGTATGTAATTTGACAAACGTCTATTTTTCGTATTATATTAAATATAAAGTACATAGTAATAAAGATTTAAGAATTAGGACGCAAAATAAACTTATTTATTAACCAAAGAAAAAAAGTGAGAAAACTTATTGAAAGGTAACGAAATTGAAAGATATGCAACAAAAAGATATATCAAGAAAAATTAAACATAATAAATTGAAGGACTTATAAATAAGCCGATGAATATCCGCGTCCCATGTTTTGCATCTGCAGACTGCAGATATAACAGCAGAGAATCCCGTTTCGTGTTCGCCACTCCTCAAGATCTGCAAAGGTGGATCCATTATCAATTTATTCTTCAATTTTCACGACTCACGATACGAATTAAGGAATCAGGATAGATAGATTGAGTTATCAAGAGTAACAAGCATCTGTTTATGCTTTTTTTGAGGGAATTGGAATCTTCATTACTCCATTAATGGCGGAAAAATCCCCATTCTGCGTGCTACTTTGAATTCTGATTCTTATCACCAACAGTAAGCTCTAATCCTTCGGGCCTCACCATCTCAACAATTCAATCTGCTATCGATTGATGCTGTTTTATGTGTTTGTTCTAGAGTAATTTCATTTTCAAACTTACTTCTTCGCTTTTTTCCTCCCGAAATGGAATCAAATGCCGTAAACGTTCGAATTGCTACCACCTGTGGTGCTTTTCTAGTATTTAGTTAAATATCATTAAAAACAAGTTTAATCACATTGGAAATGCGAAAAGGTTATCGGTCCTTCTTCTGGTTCGTTTGAATTCTATTAAAATTGAGTAGTGAGGTAGGGAGTAGTGACCTTTGGTCGTTTAGCTTTTTCAACGCTCATTGTCATTGTTAGGGGTATATGAAAATGAATTTCCAAGTTCAGTCTCGAATTAGTTTTTTTAATCGAATCTGAATTGTTTAGTTAATAGATTCTACCAAAATTTCTAGATTGAATTATACATATAACTTGTATATTTCCTATAGAAAATATTATTTACGTTTTCGTTTTGTAATTTTGGTTTATCACTTTAGTTATTGAAAACAGAATAAACGAAGGCTTCGATCTACATGAACGACATTGATATTCCTGCATTAGATTTTTGATAAATTGATATTGTAAATTCTAATGTTGTGTTGATAACTTGATATTGGAATAAGACAATTGTTGTTTAGACAAACTCGGTTCAACAAAGTACTCCGACAATGAACACCATCATATAACCAAAAATGTTTAATTTATTTCTTTAATGAAAATGGTAAAATAAATTGGTTTATGCTAATGCATACCATTAAAGAGAAGGGTTTAGAGGAACTAGTGAACACTTACGGATCATCGATTTTTTTTTGTACTGAGTAATTTTATCTTTTGTACTGAATTAATTTTTTTTTGTACTTACTTATTTTTTTTCTATTGGATTATTTTTTTTGTACTAGATTATTTTTTATGTACCGGATTATTTTTTTTATATACTGGATTTTTTTTATACCAGATATTTTGTTTTGTACTAAAGATAAACAGTTCAACAAGTTTTATGAGTTCCATCTTTTTTATCGTTTTCTAATGAGCCTTCTTAAAAGCATTTTTTATAAATGTCGGTCTCTTGTGTTGGTAAGGTTTTTATGGAAGGTGTTGTATACTTGTAATAAAAAATGTAGTTTGGTTTTGGTTATATTTTTCTTGCCTACTTATAAACCCTTGAATTAACAAATATTATTCGGTGCTTTGTCACATTGGTGGGTGTTTTAACTATCTCAACAACCCACGTGTCAGCATAGTATTTGTTGTGTGTGAGAGAGATAGATGCCAAATTTGCCCTTGGAACTTACATCGAATTATGGAATAAATTGGTGATAAATCAATTTAATTTCTTTTAAGTCATATCAATTTGATTTTTCTTGTTTCTTATCGCCATTTCAAACAACATTCTCTTGTTTTCTTGCTAGTTGCTACTTCGGGTGAAGTGAACTTTTATAATCTTGTTTGAATTCTTATTCTTATTTCTTAATCGTCAATTGTGTCAAATAATGTTGATTCGTAGTGATGGAAATTGGTTGACTTTGTGGCAACATTGAGACTTTTATTCAAGAAAGTGTTATCTTGATATCAACTGCTGTTTTTTATTAAATGTTTCAGAAAGGCAATCTTTTATATTCGATTTTGTGATGTTTCACTTTATAATTATTGGGTTTGAAATTTTGGTTCATGCATCTCTTTTTCATAGAACAGGATAATAAGACTATAATCAAGTGGGTCACTGTTTGTTTTTACTTGAATCTTGATGTTTCTATCATTAATCATGTAATCTTGTTTTTTTTTTGAAGTAATTACTCTCAAGAAAATGCAAATTTTTATGTGTTTTGTTGCAGCTTGGATCTACATTGAGCTCGTTTATTCATCTGCAATTTCATCGGAATCTTGATTTATGAAAAGCATGGATCTTGGCGACACAAATTGTTGGGGAAATTCTAAGGTATGCCCACCAGATTTTAGAATTATTGATTTTATTGTCCAATTTTCGATTTTGGTTGCTATCAAACTTTTGTAGAAATGCAAAACGAATCAAAGAATTAACTATTTTGGAAAATAAAGCTGTTATTTTTGCATTTTCATTGCTTCTATTTGCCAAAATAGCTCGATCTTGCAAAAAGTTATTTATTCATTTTTTATTTTTCTGTTTTCATCCAAATTTTTACAGAATTCATTTAGCAAAATAAGAAGTTATGTTATGCTTTTTTTTAAACCATTCTGTCAAAATCCTTTGTTCTAGGCTTCTAGCATGATAAATTTTATTATTATTTATTTTTCATATATGCAATAAATAACATAACCTGTCTTTTTTTGGCTATTACTTGAAACACAAGAAAAAAATATTATGAAAAAAATGTTTATATGTTTATTAAATTCCATTTAGAAGGATACTTGGAGAACATTGTTGTTAGCTTATCAAAGTCTTGGTGTCGTCTATGGTGACCTCAGCATTTCCCCAATTTATGTTTATAAAAGCACATTTGCAGAAGATATTCATCACTCAGAAACAAATGAAGAGATTTTTGGTGTGCTTTCATTTGTTTTCTGGACTTTAACTCTTGTCCCTTTGTTCAAATATGTTTTCATAGTTCTTCGCGCTGATGATAATGGCGAAGGTAAGCTTATGTTTATTAAAATAAATTCTAATTTTTATAGTCACTACTATTTCAAAATATTAGGTAGTAACACTAGTTGGGATCAATAAATAGAATATGTAATGTTTGTAAGTATACTGGTTGTTCTATAAGGTAGGTTGGTTGGGTAACGGGTCAAAATGGGAAACCTTTTTGTGACGGGTGAAAAAGAGTTGGGTTGGTCTCCAGGTTTTATAGTTTCTTAATATGTAAGCATTGTTATATATAATTACCAAAATACTATGATTCCAATGGCAATATATTTTTTTGAATAAATCCATTTTTGGAGGTTTTGTGCATTTAAAATTACATCTTAGGAGACTTTTGATTTGTGTCTTTTTAAGATGCTTTTAGTTCTTTTATAAAGAGTTAATTACACAAATGGTTTCTATGGTTTACTGAAAATGACAAGTTTGAGTACTAAGGGTTTTAAAGTAACAAGATTGGGTTTATGCTTTCAATTTATTAACAAGTTTGGCTATTAAGAGTAACTTTTGTTAATTTTTCCGTTAAAATAGGGTGAAATGACCAAAAATACCCTTTCACCTTCTAAATAGTCAAAGTCAAAGGCTATTTTGGTCATATCATGCTAATTTAATAATAAAGTTCACGGAAGTTAGCTCTAATGCCCAAACCTAAATTACTATCTCTATTTTCCAGAAATTCGGATTAAAACACATTATTGATGTATCTATAGGTGGAACTTTTGCACTTTATTCCTCAATATGTCGGCATGCTAAAGTAAGCCTCCTACCAAACAGACAAACTGCTGACGAATCTCTCTCAACATATAAACTGAAGCAACCTCCGGGGAGAGAAAACGGGTCAAAACTGAAAATATTGCTTGAAAAGCATAAAACTTTGCATACTGCTTTATTAATCTTGGTCCTACTTGGCACCTGTATGGTAATTGGAGATGGACTACTGACACCAGTTATTTCTGGTAAAACATCATAATATTTTTCACAATTTTCAAACCTCATTGTTTCTTTTTTTTTTTTGTATTATTAACATACTTTGTTTTTTAAAATTTCAGTTTTTTCTGCGGTATCTGGGCTCGAGTTGTCAGTTGCCAAACACCATGAATGTGAGTGTTCTGTTATTATCAATTGTTTGTGGTAGACAAGATTTCTTTAAGGATTGTTCGGATGCGTGTTTCGAAAGTGATATACCACATTCGATAATAAATATAAAGATAGTACCCATAAAAAGATATCAACTGTTGGATCAGGCCCCTCAAAACACACACAAACTCACGTATGTAAAGTTGCAGTGAACAAATAAACTTGCAAGAAACACTATTATTCATTCAATGGGGTACTAAACAAAGCTACGTTAATTTCTATTTATAATAAAAAAACAACCCACGTGCAAACTCACGCATCCTTTTATTTAGCAACAAACCCACATGCTAGACTTGTTCATTATCCTGTTTACTCTCCTTTTTTCTAGTTCAAGTCTTCACACGTTCACATGCTTCTCGGTCAATCTTTGAACAAATCTTCTTTAGCCAACACTCATTCAAACCGGTTTAACCCACCTGTGTTCGACCCGTAACTTGAACCCGTCAAGATTATCCAACATCAACTACAAAAGATCCTTAGTTTGAATTATTAATTGTTCAATGCATGATAGATCTCTTGGAGTTCTATATAAAGTGTTACCGTTTAGCCTAATTACACAGATGGTCCCTGTGGTTTGCAAGAATTTCAGCTTTGGTCCCTAGGATTGAAAATATTACAAGTTTGGTCCAATAGTTTGCATGTTTGTAACACTTCCAATAGATTACACATTTGTAACACTTTTGGTCCCTATTCATAAGCATAAAATTGAACCCTAGGGACCCAAAGAGTTACAAACATGCAAACTATTGGATCAAACCTGTAAAAATCTTCAAACTTAGGAACCAAAGCTGAAATTCATGCAAACCAAAGGGACTATCCATGTAATTAATTCTATTTATTTTGATCAAAAGAAGTGCATTAGTAAAACTTTAAAAGTGTCTCAAATGAGTTTAGACTATAATTCAAAACACACTTGCAAAACGCATATCCAACGCCCCTTAATTTGTTGTACATTATGTTATATGTTTGGCGTATACTCACACCATCGACTTTATGAGATGGAGGAAGCATGCAATAAAGAAACATAAGGGGTGTATTTGTATTAACATAAATTCAATGCTCAAACTTAATATGATATAATTATGTTATTAATAAGTTAATAACAATACTCTAAAACTAGGTTTTCTAATTACAGATGCTGTGATCCCGATCACCTGCCTCATATTAGTTTGCTTATTTGCATTACAACATTATGGCACACATAAAATTGGTTTTCTTTTTGCGCCAATTGTGCTGTTATGGCTGTTATGCCTCAGTGGACTCGGGTTATACAATATATTCTACTGGGACCCACATGTTTACAAAGCTCTTTCGCCTTATTACATGTACAAGTTTTTAAAGAAGACAAAAAAACGAGGGTGGATGTCTTTAGGAGGCATTTTGTTATGTATTACAGGTAAAACCTTCATCGACTTTTGAGGTCAAACTGATTAAATTTAAATTTTGAATTTTCTTCCGAGTTTTGATAAAAAATTCTTGAAATAATTGAATTACTTTTGCTAAAATGCAATGCATTTAGGAAGAAAAAGATATGTCAACATTGAATTGAGAAAGTCAAGTCAAAGTCAAAGTCAAATTACTTTGTTATTATAACATATCAACTTACTTGCAGGCTCGGAAGCCATGTTTGCTGACCTTGGTCATTTCTCCTATGCTGCAATTCAGGTACATTTGGCCTGAATTTTTACATGTGGGATCTTTAAAAAAAAGAAGCTTTTTAAAAAAGAGTTATTTGCATAAATGGCCCTGGTTTGATCAAATTGCTTGTTTGGCCCCTAGGTTTTAAATATCGCCAAGTTAGGTAGCACCGTTAGCCCCTAACATTATTACCAGTTAGTTTTTAACGCATAACTAATCCATATGTCATCCATGTGACTTATGATTGCAAACTTGGCTTTAAAAACACGTTAAAATCGTAAAAAAAGAGTCAAAATCCAAAAAAATCATTATTTTTATGCTGTTTTTTTACTAATTTGAACTCAATTTTAGGGTTAAGTTTGCAATCGTGAGTCTAGTGGATGTTGCAAGTGCTATTTTTACTATATAAACTAAACTGCATTTACGTCAGGGGCCAAAGGCGACCTAGGGGCCAAACCTGCAATATGATCAAACCACAAGGGCTATTTGTGCATTTAACTCTAATTTTTTTCTTATCACATTTCATGTTTATTGATGTAGTTTATTTGGCATCGTGTGATACCGAGATTTATTGTCTGTAATAAATTTTTTTTTCTTTTTGCAGATTGCTTTTTCTTTTCTAGTTTATCCTGCATTAATTCTAGGTTACATGGGTCAAGCAGCTTATTTGTCAAAACATCACAATATGGCACATAACATTAGTTATTATGTCTCAGTACCAGGTATTCTTTGTTAGGTCATAAATATTTACAATTATTATTGCATATATTCTCTTCCTCATTTTTTAGAACATGATATTTAATAACATGATGTTTAAAAACATATGCAGAAAGTGTAAGGTGGCCAGTGCTTGTTATATCAATTTTTGCATCTGTTGTTGGGAGTCAAGCAATCATAAGTGGAACATTTTCAATCATTAATCAGAGTCAATCACTTGGTTGTTTTCCAAGGGTTAAGGTTGTTCATACATCTGACAAAAAACATGGTCAGATTTACATCCCAGAAATCAACTGGATTCTCATGATTTTATGTATTGCTGTCACTATCGGATTCAGAGATACCAAACATATGGGAAACGCATCAGGTTGGTCACCAAATGAACTAGTTCTTAAATTATGCAAAGTTTTAAGCTTTACAGTATTCAACCTCATAACCTATTATAATAGTGAAGATCTTGATGTCAATTATTTGTGAAAAAGTATGTGCGTTGAATTTGAATCTAAAAATAATAAGTTTGACCTCAAAAGTCTTGTGTATAAGCGGGATTTACTGGGTATGAATCGGTTATTGGTTTGTGCATTTTTTCAAACGGGTCAAATGGATTAAAAAAATAGCTAAAATGGGAATAGCTGAAAAGGGTATTACAAACAATTTGAAAGTCATTGTTTTTTTTTTTTTTTTTTTTTTTGCAAGCACTTATTGTAAAAACATTTTATAAATGAACAAAAGAGTCTTAGTGGGTCAACCCAATCCGACCCGTACTAAATATCAACCCATTTCAACATCTAAGATGCCATGATGGTTCAACATATGACTAGAGATATGTTTAGTGAACTTGTTTGATTGTTACTCAAATGATACTACAAGTATAAAGAAAAATGAAAATTATTGTGTATCAATAATTTCAACTTTTTATGTTGCAGGATTAGCGGTTATGGCGGTAATGATGGTTACAACTTGCTTAACATCATTAGTAATTGTTATATGTTGGAATAAACCACCAATTCTAGCATTATGCTTCCTACTCTTCTTCGGTTCGATCGAACTACTTTATTTCTCCGCTTCGTTAGTCAAATTCCGTGAAGGCGCGTGGCTCCCGATTCTCTTAGCCCTAATTCTAGTAACCATAATGTTCATCTGGCATTACGCGACAACCAAAAAGTACCAATATGACCTTCAAAACAAGGTCTCTTTAGACTGGCTATTAGCACTAGGCCCAAGTTTGGGTATTTCACGGGTCCCGGGTATTGGGCTTGTGTTCACGGATCTCACGTCGGGTATCCCGGCTAACTTCTCGCGGTTTGTGACCAATTTGCCCGCGTTTCACCGGATCTTGGTGTTTGTGTGTGTGAAATTTGTACCGGTTCCGTTTATCCCTCCAGCTGAGAGGTACCTTATTGGTCGTGTGGGTCCCGCTAGTCTTAGGTCGTATAGATGTATTGTGCGGTATGGGTATCGCGATGTTCATCAAGATGTCGATTCGTTTGAGACCGAACTTGTGAACCGGATTGCGGATTTTATTCGTTATGATTGGAGCCACCCTGAACCGACTGTTGATCCAGGTAACTTGTATTAGAATATGAAGTCAAATGCACAAAGGGCCCATTTGGTTTGATTATATTGCAGGTTTTGCCTTTAGGTTCTAAAAGTTGCAAAATTAGTCCAAATGTTTGTGAGATGGTTGCACCCTTAGTCCCTGGCGTAATACGAGTTAGTTTTCAACAGAAAATTAGCCAATACGCCAACCACCCGAGTTACGGTTTAAACTTAACCCTATAAATAAGTTAAAATCAGTTAAGTTTTGTAAAAGTCGGTACAAAAAAGTGTTTTTTATGGATATTTACTGCTTTTAACTCATTTTTTATTGATTTTTTAAACTCGTTTTAGGGTTAAAGTTTGCAATCGTAAGTCACGCGGATGAAATATTGACTAAGTTTCTGTTAAAAACTATCTAGTATAAATGTCAGTTGACTAAGTTTCTGTTAAAAACTATCTAGTATAAATGTCAGGGGCTAAAGACGCAACCATATCACAAACGTCTAGACTAACTTTGCAATTTTAAAAACCTAGTAGCCAAACATGCAATTTGATCAAACTACATGGTCATTTATGCAATTACCTCTAGAATCTATTTCTAATAAAAGAGTAACATAAATGCCAGTATGCCACATGTCAACACTATAATTATTTAAATTTTTAGAATATTTTTTCTTTTATCTTAAATTCTAAAATAGCTATAAATTTCAAAATCAATTAAATTTGTATTATCTAATTAAATATATTTATCTATATATTTAAAAGATTAAATTACAATTCTCATCCCCAAGGTTTGCAATGTTTATCAGTTTCAGTCCCTCTTAATAGAAATCGTCCCTAATGTTTCAAGTCTTTACAATTTTTGTCCCTAACATTTCAAGTTTTAAAAATTTCCGTCCCCAACGTTTCAAGTTTTAACAGTTTGTCCCTAACATTTTAAATCTTAATACTTTTCCATTAATGGTTTATGGACAAAAAAAGTTAAGACTTGATTGAAACACAACATTTTTTGAAATTTTTTATATATATTTTGTATTTTATCTTAAATACTAAAATAGAAACCAATTAATTTTTTTATTATATAATTAAGTATTTATCTTATATTTTTAAAAGAGTAAATTGTTCTTTTCATCCCTAAGATTTGCAATGCTTTACAGTTTCAGTCCACCATAACAGAAACAATTTATAACATTTCAAGTCTTAACAGTTTTTGTCTTTAAATTTTAAAAAATTTAATGTTGATTATGTAAACTCGTGTAATACACGGTTTTGTGAGCTAGTATATTATATTATTATTAAGGTTTTATTATTGAGCCTACATGCCTACTAGGTTAGGGTTTCCTTGAATAAGGTACCCCGAATACTACCGAATGGGCACAATGCTAAGAGCATTCACAGTAGATTCCCCATTTGTATGTGAGGGGAACCTGCATAATTTAGGGTGTGGTTGAGAGTGATTGTGAGTAGAGGAGAGAGAAATATTTGGGGTTTTGGTTGTTTTTCCCCCAAAGTTAGGAAAAAATATGGAGATGGGTATTTTGGTGTAAGAGAGAGAAAAGATAATGATGTTATTTTAATAGTTTTTTAAAGTGATTGTGAGTGAATGGGAGAGAAAGAGATAATGATAAAGGTATGAAAAAGTATTATTTAATTGGAAAAAGTACAAATGAGGATGAGGAAGCTACTGTGAATGCTCTAAATGAATTGATCAGCTAGTGATACCTGAGACTGGCTCACTAAAAACTCTAATCGAGTCGAGCTTAAGCATGCTCGACCTTGTGCTGGAGCTCATATAATAAACTAGCTCGAGACCAAGTTTTCGTATATCGAGCTTGACTAGACTCTTGAACCTACTATTTAGAGAGTAAACTGCAGTTTTCGTCCCTGTGGTTTCTAAGGCTTACCAGTTTTAGTACACCTTAACAATTATCGTCTTTATTGTTCAAGCTTTAACAGTTTTCGTCCCAAAATCCTTAACATAAAACTGTTAAGACTTGAAAGTTAAAGCGTTATGGGTGAAAACTGTTAAAACTTGAAACGCTCAGTGACACTTTCTTTTAAGGATGAGCTGAAACTGTTAAAACTTCCATACTTCAGTGATGAAAACTGCAGGTTACTCCTACGTATATAATTTTAATTTTAATATAATAATATAATATATACATTTTTCTTAATGTAAAACTATGATGAAATGAACTAAAAAATGAATATTATGTTATACAAAATTGTGTAATTACAAATATATATATATAAAAAATAATTCAAATACAAGTGACTAAATTACTTAGATAATTAATAAATACTTAACAAGTCAAACATGAACCAAGCTTGAGCTTAGAAAATAAAGCTTAAAACAACCAAAGCTTAGTTGGTTTACACCCATAGTATAAACTTTGATTCTTTTGTTTGAAAAGTTAGATAATTGATTTTATTTTCAATATGATTTTAGGTACAACATGTTGAAACAAGATCTTGTTCAAGATCCTATATTTTCATTTTGGCTTAACCGCCATGCTGATGAGGACAACGGGGGTGAACTTGTTTTTGGTGGTGTTGACCATAAACATTACAAGGGTAAACACACATTTGTTCCTGTTACTCAAAAAGGCTATTGGCAGGTGACTTTTATTTAATTTATTTATATAATTATAATTCCACTAATAGATATATCTAAATATCTAATCTTTACTTCATTGCATGTGGTGGTTCTTCATAAACTCAAATCTGATCTAATTGTTTCTATTTGTTATAGTTTGATATGGGTGACGTCTTGATTAATGACAACACAACCGGTAATTTTTCTGCATTGTTTTTATATATTTTAAGTTCTGACTTTTTGAACTTTTTAAAATAAAACTTCTGTTGCAGGATTTTGCTCTGATGGTTGTGCAGCAATTGCTGATTCTGGAACCTCTTTGTTGGCTGGTCCAACGGTATGTATATATATATACAGTTATACACACACACACCCATTGTTGTCCTTTTTTGACCAATTTTTAAACAGTTTTGACTGATTTTGATCACTTTAGACCAAATTTGACCAACTGTCGATTATAGCCTCCGATTAGGTGAAATCGCAATTGTGATTGACCGATTATTGATTAATCCTTATTTTTACAACATTGGTTAAAAATATAACTTTTTTTAAAAAAAAATTCAAGATGGGGAAATATTTCTACGATTTTGTATTTTTTTTTTAAATGTCTCAAACAGCTACCAAGTTTTAACATTGTTTCACTAAAGTCATATAACCTTTTTCCAACTCATAAAACTACTAAAGTCTCAGTATTGTTTTAATTTTGTGACACTTTTTATTTAATTTATCTCTTTTCAAGCTTGTAACTTTAGATAAAAAGAAGTTGTTAGATTAACATTTGTTGATAATATTGAAACTCTTTTAGGCTGTTGTTGCTCAAATAAATCAAGCCATTGGTGCTGCTGGTGTTATGAGCGTACAATGCAAAACAATGGTCAATCAATATGGGAAAACTATACTTAATATGTTACTACATGAGGTACCTCAACTTCACATTCTTTTGTATCTTAATTTTAATTTGCATAAATATTCAATAGTCATTTGTCTTAAAGTTGCATTCAGTCTCAATCTTGCCAGCTTTTAATAAAAATGTAAAAAAGATTTTTTAAATACGACGATCGTTATTTTCTAGTTTTTGTTTGCTACATTAATTTTTATGTTAATTGAATTATACATGTAATATTATAATGAATTCCATTATTTTGTGTTATAAAACTATTTTGAGGTAAATTTTAGCAAAAACATTGGTGGGTTTTCTTTTTAATCAAGTAAATTACTATTTTGGCTCACATGGTTTCTTTCGGACTAAAAAAGAATCTTCTTACATATCAACCTCTAACGTTTGAATTTTGTAGCCATTTCTGCTCCTGACACTAACTTTGTCAGGGGTTGAAGTGATTACAGAATTCGAACTTGAGAGCCCAAATGGTTACAAAATTTAAACATTAAAGGTTGAAATATCATAAGAATTTTTTTTAGCTGAATAAGTTAAATGAGTCAAACCACAAGAGCCAAAACACTAATTTACTATATATATTCTGAAATCTGGATTCAGTTGAAGACTTCTTTTTTAATCATTTACTATATACTAATTAACATAATTTACAAATTATATTATATTTATCAAGTAGCAAATACTTTTTTTAGTCCCTCAAGAGACGTTATGGTGGTAATGTGTCTCCTCTCTTTTCAAGAGGTCAAGGGTTCAATTCCTACAACTGGTTAAAAAAAGTGTATTTATAAAAAATGTGTTTTTTTTTTATAAATAATGTGTTTTTTTTAAGAAAAACAGATAACATTTATCTAGTAAACTTACATCACCATTTTATTTGTTGATGTGTAGTCACAACCTAACAAAATCTGTTCTCAAATGAAGTTATGCTCCTATGATGGTTCTCATGATACTAGGTTCGTTTCACGCTATTGTACTTTATGCATTCTAATTAATAATTATGTCGGTTGTCAAAATTGTTATGGTACATAATTAAATAACAATAGAACGCGTTTATATGTTAGTATGTCACAATTAACAAACTTTTAATTTGTTTTGACAGCATGATAATTAAGAGTGTGGTTGACAAGAATAATGGGAAATCATCTGGTGTAGATGATGATTTATGTAGTCTTTGTGAGATGGCTGTTGTTTGGATGGAAAGTAAAATGGTGCGAAATGAAAGTGAAGATGAAATAATTAATCATGTTGATCAGGTAAACTGACAAATTATAAATAAATAAATATATGAATGAAACATTGTGTGACCCGTTTATTTATGAACTGGTCAATTTGGTTTATGCTACAAAGTAAACGGGTCAAACGTTACCCAAAAAGTTTTTTAGTTTTTGAAAAAATCTGCACAATCATTTTATTCAACAGAAAACAGGTCAAATTGGTCGAAAGTTTCACAAAGTGTGATATAATGCAAAAAAAACAAAAAAAAAAAAAAAAAAAACCTTAAAAAACATTGTATTTTGTGAAAAAAGTTCAAATGAGAAAAGTTTTCCAAAGTGTCTAATTAATGCAAAAGAAAAAACCCTTGAAATCGTTGTATTTTAAGAAAAAAGGTCAAATGGTCTTCCAAATTGTTTTGAGCAAAAAAACCTCGAAAATCATTTATTCAAGAGCAAATGGGTCGAATGCACAAAAGCAACATTTGTTCATCAACAAAGAATATACGAATTGAAAGTCGACCCATTTAAATATGAATTATTTGGTTTATACTCAAAGAGAAAACGGATCAAAGGTCTCCAAAGTGTGTTTTTAAAACCAAAAAAACCTCCAAAATCATTTTATTTAACAAAAAAAGTTCAAACGGGTCAAATGTCTTCCAAAGTACGTTTTAATTTAAAAAAACCCCAAAATCGTTTATTTAACAGAAAACAGGTGAAATGGTTCGATAATCTCCTAAAGTGTGTTTTTGATGAAAAAAAACGCAACAAAACTTTATTCAAAAGCAAACACGTCAAATTGAATTCTTAATATATTTTTTTTAATTTTTCAGTTGTGTGAGCGGTTACCGAATCCAATGGGAGAATCTAGAGTCGAATGCGACGGTCTTTCATCCATGCCGAATATTGCTTTTACAATTGGTGGTAAAATTTTTGACCTCTCCCCTGAAGAGGTAAGTAACTTTATAAAATCAATCCAATTATATTTCACCCTTGGTTAATTTAGTTTTTAGTTTTGAGGGTAATTATTTATAACCTTTATTTATTTATTTATTTGCTAAATTTTCATTTAATTAATCAGTATATCCTGAAAGTTGGTGAGGGTGCAGCAACACAATGCATCAGTGGATTTACTCCTCTTGACATCCCACCTCCTCGTGGGCCCCTCTGGTATAATCACTAACTCTAATAAACGATTTTGACTTTCTTTGACCTAAACTGAACCAGTTAACTAACCGAAAAAGTACGAAAAAAAAAATTTATGATTTTTTCTCCTCTAACTAGATTTTTTCAAGTCTTAAAACTTTTCATCTCTAATGTTTCATGTCTTAACAGTTTTTTTAATTTGTATAATTATCAACTAAATTTAAGAAATTTATATTTAAAAATTCTAATGAATAATTTTAAAATCTCAAAGCATAATTTATATTCATAAAAGTCTCAAACATTTATTTTGTTGGGTGTTCAAAACATAGTAAATTAATATATATATGCAATGATTCTATGATAAAGTTTTAAGTATTTATTATGTAACCCCGTGTAATACACGAGTTTTAAGCTAGTAATTAAAAAACAGGTTAAAATTGTTGCATACATTTTAATATAACTTTTTATGGTACTTTTTTCGGTATGTTTTACACCTGCATTTAGAGTTGGGAAAATAAGTTTGGTTGGATAGGATTGGATTAATCAGAAATGGTTTTGTTAAAAAAATATCAATAAATAAATAGTATGTCAAATATGATTAGAGAGTTGGTTAATTCGTTAATGATCCAAGTTTTTAACTAAAATGATTCTGGTAGGTTGCATTTTGGGCTACTATTAGCCCACTTAACCCATTTCAATGATTTAAAAATAGTTGCATTGTGGGCTACTTTGAACCCACTTTGCCCATTTCAGTTTTAGCTAATTTTAACTTTATATTAATACCGGGTTGACCGATAGAGATAAAACATAACCGAGTTGACTCGTCTGTAACGTCTACATAAACTAATACGGGAGTTTTATGTGTTGATGCAGGATATTGGGAGATATTTTTATGGGTAAATATCATACCGTGTTCGACTATGGTAGATCACGAGTCGGGTTTGCTGAAGCGGTTTGAGACCATTATAAATATATTTAACTTCTGTAAATGTTGCAATAATAATATACCACACAAATAACCGTTAAATATATCACTTGTGGAAAAAGTACTTCATTTGTTTTAACTTTAAACCAAGTGTCTATATAAGTCTTTCATATTTTTATTTCCCCTCTTTAAGTCGATAGAATATATATTTTCTTTTAGAACAAGTTTACTCCTAAATTCCACCGGATCATTCATATATAAAGATATTTTTATTTCACCACTTTTGTAAGGCAATTACCAATTTCACTAAGATATGATACCATGAACCTATGTCGATAGATTTAATAGTGTAAACAAGAAATTGAAAAACAATTATAATTGTAACACCCTAAGCAAAAGGAGTTTCAAAGGGGGGCATTGCTCCTTTTGTAGGGTCCAAAACAGTATCCTGGTGGGGGTTAGGATGGACCCCGCTAGGGTTCGAAGGGCAAAACCCCGTTGCAAGGGTTGCGTTGCATGAATGATGAAAATTTTGCTCCATTGAAAATGCATTAGAAATACGTGAAATATGAATAATACCATGATAGCAAGTTCGCATTGCAATAGTGAAATTGTACTTCGATTGCAAATGGAACGTAGTAGCAACTTCTACTTTAGTGACAACTATGATTAGTATAGCAATTGTGTAAATGTTGGAAAGACGGTGCACCGATTATTGTAATTATTGTGTCTGTTCATCCCCTATAGTATGACTTAGTTATCGCACTCTTAGGGTTTGTTTGGATCACGAAATTTGTTGAAATAGAACTGTAACTAGAAATGAGATTTGATTGGAATTTATAGAATTCGTTTGAAATACAAAATGCGTTAAAGGTTCTTGTTCATTAAAAAAAGACAAACAAAATTAAACACCATGTTTAGTGAAGCTAAAATCAATGGCAGCGAACAAGGTCATCACGATCTAAACCCACATTTCGGTGAGCCTAAAATCGAAGCAGCAGATGAGTCCTTCAAGAAAACATAAGCTTTCACACGTGGGTTTAATCGACGATTCAATATTGTTAATATTGATCTTAAAAAACTTAAAGGATCAAGTATATGGAAAAAATGAATACGAGGCTGTTACGCATCTAATTTAGGTGTGAACCATTCAAAATTACGTCATTTTGATTACATCAACATAAAAATTAATTTATATCTTATTTCCTTGGTTATTCATCATTTGACATATGTTTGGACAAAAAAACACATCATAAACCTTATAATTCAAATTGACTTATTTGACAAAAATATGAAGACATAAAAATATGAATTCATATTTGTAACTATGATGAATAAAAAAAAGTAGTGGAAAGTTATGTGGATTGATATAAAAGAACTAGATAAAGAAGGTTTATGACAACTGGTCATTTTCCGACAGTTGACCGGCCACTTTCCGGCCATTGACCATCTGAAAAACCGCCGTCACCTAACCCTAACCCAAAACTTTTATCGATATTACGATTCCATTATGTTCATCTCTGAATTTAGATTCATTTGAGTGTAATCAGAATCTCAGTTTGGGCGAT
>WOUH02000041.1:4396250-4412898 GCA_009936405.2 Stevia rebaudiana | reverse complement strand
ATGTGAGTGAAATCTTTATATTATAAAGATAGTATAATAGTGGTTGTGAGTAGGAAGATATAGAGAAACTAATGAAACTAGTAAATATAGAGAAACACTGTTCATCAAAGTAAATTGGAGAGAGAAAAATAGTGATAAAGGTATAAAAATATTACTTAATTAAATTAAAGAGAGAAAATGTAATGATTTTTAGTAAATAATAGAGAAGGAGATATTGATGTGAATGCTCTAAAAAGAGAAACCTCACTTGAATACAGATGTACAACTTTCATTGCATAAGGTATAACGCACAAATGCACGTAATCACGTATGCTTTTGCCCATCCTTCATTGACCCTTCAGGACAAGCAATACGCTCCAAATTTCAACAGTCGGCCAAAGGGCCACGTAGTGTCTCATAAACCATGTATTATTATGTGACACGTGGCAATCTTCCTATGGTCGTCCTCAACAAAAAAACATAACCACCAAAAATCTCCATTTACACATCTCCACCCAAAATAACATACAAACTAAATAAAATAATAATCATTAATCTTCAGCAATTTTTGAAATCGTATTTAACATGTTAGTTATTATATTTAACTTGTATAATTATATTTAATTGGATAATGAGAGAATGTATAAATAAATGTTCTTGTTATGACTTGCAAGACATAGAGAGTATATATAACCAGTTGCGTAAAACATACATAACCGTAACAAATATTTACTCATGCTATAAATCTACTTCCCTGAAATAATTAAAACAAATTTCACATCATCCCATTAACCAGTTGCACAGAAAAATAAAGTATAAAACGGCATTTTGTGTGTAAATTTGGTTTCAAATAATCATATTCATATCATCAAAGAGTAAAAGCATAAACATGGGGATGGGGTTAAGGGCTGTACCCATATCACCTGCTTTCTCATCTTCAAACTTCACTCTGTCAAAACAAACCCTCACAATACCCAAATCATATTACAAATTCAAAGTTGTTGCATCAAAAACAGAGAAAGGTAACAAAGACGATGATGATGAAGAACAAAAGCCCAAAATACGAAAACAGAATCTGTTCGAAAGTGTTACGGAAGCTTTGGATTTTGCTCAAGTTCGATCAGCTGAAGATGCACAGCTTATTGAAGATGCAAGGTCTGCAACTAAATCTGGAGAGAAGATGAGCAGAGAACAGGTAATTTGTTCTAAATGATTCGGCCTGATTTGGTTTGTTAGATTGATAGATTTCTTAAATTGATATGTTTGCAAAACAAAACAAAACAAATCAACAATGCATTTGTGTTCAGTTATGGGTTCTAGTTGCTTGTGACTAATCGAACAACTAGAACCAATAGATAATAATGGTTTATTAGTTTTCTTTTTAGTCGGGTTGTTAATAAATAAATAAACTAGAGGTTTTAATTGTATTGGATTAATGGGTTTCGGGTTGGTGGGTTAAAATGTTTAACCCGAACATGACTCATATTTAATTCTTATGAAAAACATTAACTCTAACCTGAACACATTTAAAATCGCCCAACTGTTAAGACTTAAGACTAAGCTTGTAAAACTGGTTGGTTAATCGATCTGTTTAGTTAAATGGGTAAAACAGTTCAACTAAACACAAACCTTTCGTTTTGTTAAGTAGGTTTGATATGATAACCTCAAATTTGATTATTTTTTAGTCATGTTCCTGTCTTGTTAAAAAGTTGTCTAACAATTGTCATCCCTTTCAAAACATGTTGTCCATTGAATTTATAGCCTCATTCAATAAACCTACTAACCTATATGGAAAATAAATGACTAAAATTTAGATAACAATACAATTGAAATCTAAAAAATTTCAACAAACCAAACATTTTTTAATTAATTTTTTCAATATGTTTTGTGTTTGTAGTATGGGGCTCTTAGGAGGAAGATTGGAGGGACTTACAAAGATTTCTTCAAATCATATGTTGAAGGTAAGGTACCCTATATGTTTATGAACATGAAACTAGTTATTACCTATTTTACCCTTATCCGATAATTTTGTTTTTGTTTTAGTGGATGGTGCATATGTCGAAGAAGGGTGGGTAGATAAGACATGTAAAGTGTGCAAGAAAGACACCAGGGGTGAGCCAAGACAAGTGGACAAGGGCGGAAGATATGTTCATGTCGCATGTTTGGACAAAGCTAAATCTGGAAATTTTTTTACCAGACTTTTTTCTGGTTAAAGATATATTTTTTTTTCGTTGAAAATCAATAGTATACGTTTTATAGTAACATTGAATTGTGTGTTTAATGTTGTAGTTTAATTCAAGGGTGCCTAAATGACAACATTGTGGGTTTTTTTATTTAATACGGATATGTGTTTATAGCTTCACGATCTGTAAATGTTGAACCATAGTCTGGGGTGGTTTGTCGGCATTGTGATGGTTGGTGTCGAGAGTTTCTCACTAATGCTAACATCATCAGGACCAGAGCGGGTGTCAGGGTGTGTGAATCCGTCTTTCTTAAAACTTATTGTAATGTCATTACTTTCTACCATCAAAACATAAAAATTAGATCATAGAACTGATCAAGAATGGCTGACTTTAGATTAGAATGATAACATGACATGCATATAAAGTCCAACAAATATTGCGAGACAATTTGATATATAAGTGGTTGAACTTACATATTGTTCACTTTAGATAGACGATTTATTAATGCACAATGTAAAATTATATGTTACATTAAAACATTATACGCCAGTTGATCTGAAATTTTCTTTAGAATAACACGTTGATTGTCTAAACAGTGTATTTTACTAGAGAGTAAAGGTTCAAAAGGCTCAAACAAAATGACTGAACAAATCTACCTATAATAAAAATGGAAATCTCTAAAGTTTGCTAGATTGTTAAGCCTACATGGCAAACCCTTAATCAAATTAGACACTAATCAATGCAATTCTATTAATTCAGTATAAGCATTACAATTTGGAGAATCTGAAACAATACACAAACCAAGACATACCTGAATTACACAAAAGGAGATGGGAATTATACTAGAATTGAGATGGGAGAAGAAAAACCAATTTGCTTAACATTTTTTTTCTTTTTCCTATTGTTCTTTGTTTCCTTGCATATATCCTGTCTGTGATCGTAATTGGCGGTTCTTCATTTGTTGGGCCATTGGACTGGGCTGGTTATAGTTGGGCCCATGATTCATAAAAAAAATGAAATGACATAAACAGTTTGCGTTTGCGATTAATTGGAGTAACATTTTATCTGAGATTAAAGGATTTCAAAATTACATTTGTGCTCATTTGAGCTAATTCATTGACATATGACTAGATCATAATGATCAAACGAACCCATTTTCAATTTTAGATCCCTGCATCTCAATCATTTCCGTCCTTGTCTTTTTAAATTAGTAGAACAAACCATACATGTTTTATTTTTATTGTTTAATTTAAAATTTTAAATAGATTAAACCGTCGATGTAATTTTAATTTTGTGGATAATGAATAAAGGATGCACGGGAAACGGGAATATAAAAAACCGACGTTAACGGCTGAAACTCGCGGGAATCACAACAATTTGGCGGGAAACCAGCCACTTTAAGTATTAGCGCGAAGTCTACCGACTCATACCTCACAGAGTCACAGACGGAGTTCGTTCGTGTGAGAAACAGAGAAAACATCCGGAGATGGTAGGACGTCCGTACGATTGCTTGACGAACCCTCTTGGGGCCGTCCGATTCACCTTCGAGAAGTCGGTGTCTTCCGGTTCAGATCCGGCTTCGTTCGACCGCAATGATTGGGGCGTCGCCGATCTCTTCCGTGAGTTTCTTTTCGACAACGAAGTCCTAAATCAGGTATTTTACGATCCTAGGGTTTATGAATTCGTGGAACTTTTAATTAGGGTTTTGTAAGTTAATTTTGCTACATGCCTCATCTTGTTCAATTACCGTGTTAGGGTTTTCTGTAGATTGGTTTTCGAGAAGTTAACTTCGGTTATTTGATTAAATTGGGATGGTTGCTCGAAATCTGATTCCCATTTGTGAATTTCAGTTACCAAAGGGCATTTCAATTATTATTATATTGATCTTGTTAATTGTTTTTAAATTCTTTTGATATATAAATATTTTTTTATTTGATTGATTAAACATCTAATCATTATTTGATTCATTTCTAGGTTCCAATGCTAACTCCTTCAACAATTAAACGGATTCAACCGAACTCTTTAGTTCGTTTTCGTGGAATGATACAAGATATGTTGGGTAATGAATTCTATGTTGGTGCTTACAAGGTATGGTTTTTGCATTAAGTTAATCCCTCAACAAGATCTTGAATATGTTATTAGTTTGTATTTATTACTTTTATTAATATTGTGTTTATTAATTGAAGAACGAAGATACATGGAATACCAACAAGTTTGCAGATGTCCCTCAATTTCCCATGGGATCTTCATCCAATATGCGCGTTTGGGAGCGTCGGTTACTTTACTGTGTTACTGTGAGTCTTTTGAATTAAAAAAAATATATATTTGTTAAAATCAAATGTTTGTATGCATTTTACTCATATGCTGTTTTTCTAATTCAAATATAAAATTTACTAACTTTATAGTTTTTTTATAGGTCCCTGGTCAGAATTCATGGGCAGATGCTACTTCTGCTGATGTGTCAAATACATACGCCACATCAGCAAACCGAGAGAAGCGACAGAGAGAGACATGTTCTGTTTCTGATGAAGTGGAAATGCAAGTATGTTGGTATTTATATTATTTATTTTTTAAAGTCAACATTATCTAAAGTTTAAAGCTTTACATGTTTGACTTTAATTTGGTCAACTACAGGACGCAAATGATGAGGTACCAAATTCTCCCAGTGCAAAGAAGATGGTAAGCTAATAGTATTGTCTTTAATTTTTCTATGTATTGTTTTGATTTCTATGATGATTTAATTTAGTTTTGGATTTTTTTTAAACCAACTTTTTTTTAGATTAGTTTGTTTAAAATATTTGTTTTTAACAGCGAGAAGGTGAATCACTTGAACTGGATAACATGATGGACAATACAAATTGTGGTATTGTTATGCTGCCTGATTTTGATAGAAATAATTTTCCCTGTTTAGTGAAGGTATTTTTTATTTAAATTATTAAACCAATACTTTTATATGTTACATAAATCAGAATATTTCTAAATAAGTGTTTATTATGTAGATATATGACATTCCAGAGTCTGAGTTGAAGCTAAATGATGTATTTGAGTTTATTGGTGTCCTTACATTTGACACTGATGTTACAAATGACAAAAATGGTCAAAGCGAACTGGAAAATAGTTTTGACCAAGAGGAATTAGTCAACCTACCTTCAAGCAAGGTCAACACCAGTCTGTATTTTTATTAAATCTTTTTCTTTTTAATTATTTTTGCTTTTATTCTTTCTGGTTAATACGTTACAAATAATCATTCAGGTGCCACGTCTTCATTGTATTGTACACAGAAAGCTTTCACCTAATGATTTAATTATTAAATCACCAACAATGGAGGTAAATGAATTTAATTATATGATTTTGTTTATTCATCATGTTCAATAATTAATATTAATTTAATTTAATTGTTATGATCTTGCAGGCAAAACCTCAATTAATGAAAGATATACGCCAGTCCCTTTTGCGTCATCTTACAGTTGTTCTTGGTGATGATGATTTAGCAGCTAATTATTTATTATTACACTTATTATCAAAGGTAAATAAATTATAATTAACACACACACACACACACACACACATGTTTAAGGTTAAAATAACAAGAATTGTTTGTACAGGTGCACTTAAGGGTAGATTCCATTGCAGTGGGGAAATTATCACTTAATTTAACCGGTTTTGACAAATCAAGTATATCGGTTTTTGGTAACCGTATTAATGATGCGGTAAAAAACCTTTTACCTTTCAATCAATGTATTCCTCTCACAGTAGAATTTCTTAATACTGCTTCACTTGCACCAGTTAAAGATTATGAAACAAACAGGTTACATAAAATTGTTTATATTATTTCTTTATTTTATTAATTTTCAAGTATTATAACTATAATTTACGTTTTTCATGTTATTTTGCAGACTTGTTTCCGGGGTTCTTCAATGTGCAGAAGGTTCACATTTCACAATAGATGAAACACAGTTACAATCAGGGACTTTAAACAGTAACGGTGTTGAAAACACGCGGTTGCTTAAGGATTTAATGGAGTTTCAAAAAGTATATACTTTTTATCATTCTATAAACTTTGTTTTTGTTTGTATGAATTATTGAAAATAATTAATTATGGTTTTGTTTTGTTTTTAGGTGGAATATGATTTTAAGTTTTATAAAATGAAGATGGACGCCGATGTTCAAATCTTAATTCTTTCGGAAGGAAAATCAAACATTTTACCCGCGGATATTATCATCCCTTTTCATCCATCATCTGCGGGTCCCACAGTGATTTCAGACGAACAAACATTAAACGCGTGGAGATGGTATTTGGCTACTGTTAGATCATTGCCACATTCTATTGGGGATGAGATGCAAAAGGTACATTTGATAAGAATTTAATAATTAATTTAAAACATTAATTCAAAACATTTAAAAAATATATACACTGTTCAATGATAGGTGTTGGAAGATGATATGGTTGCAGCTCGACGAGTCGATCGGAGCTTGGGTACCGAAGATTTCAACAGGTTTTTTTATTAAATCTATTTGAACCGGTTCATTTATAATTTATAAATAAATGGGTTAAAATCGGTGGGTTAAAATGTAGATGTTGGTGTTAATAATGGTTTTTTGTGTTAATAATGGTTTTTGTGTTTGTAGATGGCTAACTATGGGGCGATTAATGGGTGCGAGTTTTGGTGAGACGTGTTTGACACATGAACATTGGCAAATGGTTAAAGAAATGGAAAGGTTAAGAAAAGAAAGGGTCAAATGATGATATGGTTAGGTTTTGTGGTTTTTGATGGTTTTTGTAATTTAAACATTTGAGTTATGACTCAATTGTATGTTAATCTTTTATTGCATTTTGAGGCTTCCATTCTTGTTTATTATATATGTTTTATGTAATTGGACGTCTTGAAGATTGGCCTCATACCATTACTTTACAAGTGGGATAAAGTATCCTACTTAGAGCTCGTATGGCTCAAACTTTCTACTCACTTTTATCGGCTCAGCAAATTTTTTCTATTATATAATAAATAATATTTATTACTTCGAAAATATGTATATCCAATTGTCTATGTATATAACAACAGATTTGTTTATATGTGAAGTACCTTGTTAAAATAAGCAAAATTTATGTATCCTTATAGCTTACATGCTTTTGGGAATGTCGGGTGTTTTTGCATTTTCTATTACGGTGGATAGATGATATTTAGCTTGTAAGCAAACCGGATGAGCATAAAGAGAGACATGTTCGTGTTCGTTCATTGAACTTTAGTCGAACACTAACACATAAACAAACATAAATTTTGTGTTCGTGATCACTCGTTAAGAAAATAGACATGTTCGTTTCTTAACAAGCTAAAAAAATGATTCACAAACATGTATGAACACAAAACGAAGCAAAAAAAAAATGAACAAATATAAATGATGATATTTAGGTATCATTATGAATCATTTATATCACTTATGAGTGCATATTGCTTTTAACAGTGAAATTATTGTTTTTTAAACCAACAAAGCAATGAAGTAACATAAAATAAAACGGTATATCTTTAATCTGATAATCTAGATATAATAATGTGGTAACTAATAGTTACCCAGTTACACATATGTGCTAAGGATAAGGTTATACTAAGAAAGGGGCTTATTATAGGAAGTGTAGAAAGGGTTTAAAAACCTCAGAAATTGGTCCAAATGAACTCTGTTTGAACTCATTTTTATTAGCAGCGTTGGATCCGGCTCGTCAAATTCTTTATTATAAACCTTAAATCCTAAACTTTTAAGGTAAACCCTAAAGTTAAACCCATAAAAACATTGACGAGCGGTAATACATAATAGTGAGCACTAAGGCACAATGAATTGAAAAGATAAATTATAAACCCCAAAACTAAAACCCTAAAGTTATAAAAGCTAAAACCTATAGCTAAACACTAAAGCTTAGCTCATAAAAGCTAAACTCTAAAAGCTAAACCCCAAAGCTAAACCCTAAAAGCTAAACACTAAAGCATAACCTTAAACCCTAAAGCTAAACCTTAAAAGCTAAAACCTAAAGCTAAATACTAAAAGCTAAACCGTAAAGCTAAATCTTAAAAGTTAAACTCTAAGTTAAACCCTAAAGCTAAATCCTAAAAGCTAAACCCTAAAGCTAAACACAAAAGCTAAACACAAAAGCTAAACCGTAAAATATAAAATCGTAGAGTTCGACGAGACGTTTCTATGCCGCTGAAATGAGTTCAATCGGAATTCGTTTGAGTCGGTTATAAGAATTTTAAAATCTTTCCTACCCCTTCTATAATAAGAAGCTTTTCAATTTGATCCTGGTAATTAATAATTACTTGCAATTGAATATGTATCTAGAATGCAAGTCTACTAACCTTGCACTTAAAGAACTTCAATAAGATACATTTGACATTTATAAATATATTAGTTTTTAAAGGCTTCGGCAACGAAAGTATAAATATACAACGATTTAATAACCTTTTGTAATCTCTCACCAGGCCACTACAGAATGATTTGCAAAAAAGAAGCCAAAAAAAAAAGAAAAAGTAAACATACGTAGGGTCTAGGGTGTTTAAAAACTACAACATGTAAAGTCAAACTTCTGACTTTTTTTATGCAAAAGTAATCCAAGGTACATCCATGTATTACGTTGTGTTATGTTCTGCACGTCTAATTTCAATTGGTAACTAATACCTTGGATGATGGAATATACTGTTTTGCCAAAGTGACTAGTAGGGCGTTCATGCTTATGTCTAAACCCAGTGTTTTACCTTTTTAAACCAATTATTTTTCCTTCAAACTAGATCTTTTGCGATGCAAGAGCATCCGATCCATTAATCCGACCCGACCAACCCAGTCAACGACTCCTGTGGTGGAAGGAAGTTTGGAGTGTGGAACAAGCCAGAAGATATGAATGATATTTATTTTTTTCAAAATTATTTGTGTTTCTATTAGAGAATTATGTTACCTAATTTAGCTCTTGAAATACAAACAAACATAGTTAGTAAAGTCTCACTAAAAAAGGTATAGGAGGATGAGATGAAAACAAACTTTACTCTTATTCTAACGGGATAAAGACACTACTTCCAAACAGACCCCCACAATTTAGCTCTTGAATTATCGAACTATAGTATATCATTCGAAAAAATGTCATATGGTAATATCACAATTTTTTGCATTTTTTATATTTTTTTATCTTATCTTAAATTATAAAATAGATTTAAATTTCAAAATAATTTAAACTTTCTATTATTAAATTAAATATTTACCTTATATATTTAAAATTGTAAATTTCACTTTTTATCCATAATATTTGCAGCACTTAGCAGTTTTAGTCAACCATTAACAAAAATCGTCTCAAACGTTTCAAGTCTTATAAATTATCGTCCCTAATGTTAAAGTCTTAAAAATTTTCATCCATAACGTTTCAAATCTTAACAATTTTTTTCCCTAACGTGTCAAGTCTTTAAACAGTTTTATGTTAAGGGTTTAATGACGAAAACTTTTAAGACTTGAAACATTAGCGACAAAAACTGTTAATGATTGAATGAAACTGTTAAGCCTTGCAAATCTAAGAGACGAAAACTACAGTTTACTCTATTTAAATTTTAAATTTAACTTTTCTTTAATTTGTATAATTCCCAACTAAATTTAAAAAAAAAAATTATATTTTAAAGGTTTCTAATGAATAATTTTAAAACTTCAAGCCATAACTTATAGTCATAGAAGTGTTAAACATTTATTTGATTTGAATGTTTACAACATAATAACTTAATATATATGTAATGATTTAATGTTAAAAAATTTAAGTGTTGATTATATAAACATGTGTCATACACTGGTTTTAAGCTACTTTATTATAAATGTAAACTAGGTTTATGGTTTACGGAGTTTGTGTTTATCTAGAAGGCATAAATCTTGTGTTTTTAAGCCATTTGATCGGTTTGTTTTACCTTATTTAAAGACCCTAAATATAAATCACACTAACCGTTTATTTTATTTGCCAAACAAAAAAGTATGCACGCACACATCATACACCCAAAACTAAAAATGTTCCATATTTAAAGTTATAACCAAACCCAATAAACATTGAAACATAAGGTCATACGGTGTCGTCCCACACTTTCCCACTCTTCCCCGATTCCACGTCAGCGCCACATCAGTTTTTCTCACTTTTCCCCACTTTTCCCCATTTCACTGGCAATCATCCCACTTTTCTCCACTTTCCTCCTACTCTCACTTTTTCTTCCTCCACTTTCGGTAAAGCTCGGTGTGGATTCCCCGAAAAGTTGAACCCCGATTTCGGGGGGGCGGTATTCCCGATCGGGGCCGACCTTCCCCGACTTCCTTCCTGAGCGACACCGTATGCCCTAATTACCAGATACTACATATTTTAAAATTTCAAACAAAACATAATAAAAAACTACAATGATCAAGAACCAACACTACTTCAACATTCAATCCACACCATTAATTTCTTCAATCCTGAAATAAACTTTGCAAAAACACACCAAACTTGATTGGAACTCTTAATTGGGCCTCCTGCATATCTTTCTGATTACCACCGGATCCAGTAAGCGGCTTATTATAATCTATTTGTGTAACACTTGTTGAATATGTCGTTCTGTAATCACCCTCGGGCCTGGCTTCACCAGAGCCGATGACTCTCCGGCAGCCGTCACATCCATGAAACCGTCGCCCATCTGAATCATGAGCAAAATATGTTTTTGATGTGGCAAAATGACATTCAAAACATAAGGCTTGGATACAGCCAACATCTTCTGAATGACTGTGTGAACTATTCAGAAGATGTTGGGTACACCCGAGCCTTAGGTATTGGATTTCATTTTGCCACATCATGAACATGTTTTGCTCATGATCTCGACTGGCGGCTGGCTTTAGGGATGTAATCACCGAGGGTGATGACAGAACGACATATTGAGCGTTAATCATGTGAGCTTATATAGAGTAAGGGTTGCATGGATGGAGAGGTGCATCTCACCTAACCCTATATTGTATGGCATTTCGACATTCTTGAATAGTATTCTTAAATAAAAAAAATTGATGAAAAGATGTGATTTATTAAATTAAAATGTGCAAGTGTTTATTTTTTCCAAGAACACAAGCCCGTATTTTATTAACTTCCCACAACTTTAAACTCTCAGAAATTTCTCACTACTTTAAAACTCTCAATAACTCTCACTACTTTAAAACTCACATGGCCAAATAACCGAGTTCCCGCCTCTGAAACTATTCCCTCTGTTTTTACATTTGTCATCCCTTTTTCGTTTCACATATAATTCGTTCCTTTGTAACCTCTCCAAATGGTCTCTGCACTTCAGAGCATTCACATTACATTCTCCATCTCCATCTCTATAAATCACTTAAAATAATAATTGTTTGTCTCTCCCATTCAATTAAATAATATTTTTTAATACCCTTATCATTATTTTTTTCTCTTTCATCCACTCACAACCATTTTCCTATTCAATAAAATATTACTTTTCAAAATCACTACATTTTTTCTCTCCTATTCAATTTACAAAATCACCACATTTCTTTCTCATAATCTCTATACATAGAGAATCTATCATTTTCTCCATATCCCTCCACTCACAACCACTTTCAATAAATCTCTATAATACAGAGAATACACTCACATCAAATTTAGAGAACCTAATGTGAATGCTCTAAGGTCGGTTTTCCTTTAAGGCCGCCGACTTTGTTGCTTGCGGCCACACTTGATGTTAGTCGGTACTATAGGAGACGTAAGGGTTTACCACATGTCAGTTACCACAATCTTAGAGAAGATTATTTTTTTATATATGATTTTTCTCTCATGTTTATATATTTCTTGCCTGTTCTTCGACACCCCAAGACTATGACTCGGTTGGTATTTTTCCTTTTCCAAATAGATAAACATCATATCCACCTTAAATTTACATTCTACCCCCGTGATCTTCAAAAAGAAGAGGATTTTTTTAATGTTAATCTTCATACCATTTGTTGAAATAACAATGATTTAAACGTTAATTTATCTTTTGTTTTTTTAATGACCAACTATAAGAGATTTGACATAATAATAGTTCATCGAAGATGGGTGTATATCAGATACATGCTTAATGCACTTGATACACTCAATTCAAGTTGATCAAGTCAAAGACATTAACTGAAGAAATGGATTATCAAGCTACAAGGAAGGATTTGAAATCAAGAGGTTAATAAATTCTAACACGTTAACTAAGTCAACGAAACAAAAGGCATCATATTGAATTAAGTTTTGCAAGAGCTAACAAAATGTTTTTCAATCTGATACAATAAAGATTTTGAAATTCAAAATTTCATGCAAGAATCCTACCATGAGTGTTAAATCTTACACAGCCAATTTGTCATTTTGATGTCCGCTACGGTTTTTAAGACATTTTAATTAGATAAAAAAACTAATTCGTATGCAACTGAGAATTTGCCGTTTGAAAAGAAAATGTAAATGCGAGTTTTACAAGCTATTATTAAGACACCCTACATATGAAAAACAAGTTCACATTATTGCAGGTCCCTCTTCATATATAAAACAAACATGCATTTGCTTGCTAATAAACAAATAAGTCACCAAACCAATAACTCTCTCTCGCATTATTTCAATAATACCTTCGGCCTGAAAACAAAAATAAAAAAATAAAAAACTTTAGAACCAACTTACCATAAATGCACTTTGTGTTTCTTCTCTACAATACATCTTGGAGATTTTAGTTGAATTACACAGTATGAGATCAAAATCACATTATAAAAAGAAAACTAATATAGCATTGTTTTATACTATACATCATCTTTTATTTTATTACTATGCATTTTTTACTAGGGTGTGTGCTGTTTTTGCACATTGTGCCTTTAACTATTATGATTCAAATTAAGTCGGTATAATCTAGATAATGAATTGAATTTGTTAGTGCATGTTTATGTGGATGTTATTGTACGAATAGTCGAATACGCTTACCAGATTGTTGAAATAGACATGAAGTGTGCTCATTTGCATGATTAGTATGCGAATGAGGCTAGAAGAGACGCAAATGAAGTCAATTGCATGAAGACTACATGCGAATGTGACATGTTCTTCATTTGTATATTTGAACTCAGAGAATTTACGAGTATTTGTGAATTGTGAGCTTAAATGTATGAATGTATACTCCGTCAGGTATTATATTGTAATTATTTGTTTATTATCAATACAACAATCCGATTAAGTTTACATTATCTTTAGTTCTTCTCATTCAAACTTCCGCCTGAATCTTAATCAAGCTAAAGATATTATCGATCCATAACGTTTCTACAAAATTATAAAACTACACACCATCTTCTTCAAAACAGTTGCACTCAAATTGTAACTTAAATAAATTCTTTAAAAAAAAACTTTAAAAAATCAAGGATGACAAATTACAAACTACTTAGTAAAAACTAAATAATTTTGGAGGTGATTTTCAAAACTTGGTCCAAAACCTTGTTTTACTTTTACCCAATTTTAAAAAAACTAACCATCAACTCAACCACATTGTACCTTAAATTCATAATAAAACAAATATTCAATTTCATAACACAAGTAATTAAATACTGTTACAAGCAACAAAACAAGCAGCAGATAACAAAATAACAAACAATTCAAAAAAGTTTAATACCTTTTAAGCTTCATCTTTAACTTCTTTAGCATCCAAATCTTCTTTAACTCCATTTTCATCACCATTTTCAGCAGGCGGTTGAACCTGTTCATCTTCTGGCAACGGTTCTTCAACATAATCATTCTCAAACGCATCAGCAGGAACCTCGTAAATCCTCACTTGAGGTTTCTGTGGATCTTTAACCAAAACATACTTTCCTTCATTCAACTTCATACACAAATCCACAATACTCTTCACGATTCCCCACATATTTGCAGTATTCAGATTAATCTGACCCGCAAATTCCCTCGGTTTATACCCAACAACCGCCAATATAACATGATTGAAATGATCGCGAGGATGAACGCGAGTCACATATCCCAATTTCATCATATCAGCACTTGCTAAAATCGCCTGTGCGGTCCATTTAGCAATCTTGTTAGCATTGTTCTTCAATTCGGTTGCTAAAACCGCGCCTCTTTGAGTATCTAACTTCCTTCTCCAATCAACACCGGAGTACTTCGGGTCAAATTCATTCAAAGCATTCAAAGTCAAGAAAGATTTCTGATTATTAACATCCATATAACTCTGAACCTCACATCTAACCACCAAATTCGTTTCATTATCAAGCTTCCATCGTCTGTATCTGTACCCGACAGATGCAACTTCTTCACCTTCACCTGCAAACGGATTCGGTTCCTCAAATGTCAACTTATTTCCATCTCTAACCAAAACCTGCTGTGAAAAGTTTTGATTTATATAAGCAGCTTCGACAGATAACGAATGAGCAGAATTGATATCATCTTTCGCCTCAGGTAACGGTTCTTGAGAAGTTTCGTTAACTGATAGCAGATCCAACTGTGATCCATCTCGTTTATCGAAGAACAACTTGTTACCAACACGTTGAATCACGATATCCCATGAGTAAACCGATCTAGGTGCGCACATTAGCGTTGAAAGTATCGAATCGGTAGCGAAAACCGTTGCTTTATCTTCATTCGCAAGCCTGCGAATGATTGGATCATCGGTGGTCGTAACTTTGAAGAAATTCCTGTTTTTGAATCGCTCGAGTCGGCGTTCGTTCTTCGGTGTAACTCTGTCGTACGACTTGTCGTACGATTCTAACGATCCGCAGATTAGCAGATCTTCGGGTTCAGGAACGTTATACGACAGTTTAGTAAACGTCGAGAACGGGATCTGATCAAGCATGTTCCATTCCGGCTGGATATCAACCGACGATTTAAACACCGCCGCTTCACGGCGGGGGTTGTTACCACCGGACCGATTCGCATGGTACAATCGGTCACGACGAGCTCGTTGCTTCTCAGCTTCACGTTTCTTAGCTTCAACCTCTTCATCGCGTCGTTGAGGAAGCTGATTGCGGTTGTTGTTGAATCGCCATTTGGGACCAAACTTAGGGCGCGGTGGCGGTTTTGCGTCGACTAATCGGAAAGTGGAGTCTTGATCGGGGTTAAAGGAGTCGTCGGTGGTGAAGTCGAAGGCGAAGGTGGAGGAGTTGTTGGGTCGGGTCGGGTTGTTGTAGTTGGTGCGGGTCCAGTCGGCGATGCGACCGAGCTTGTCGGAGCGGGAGAAAGGGGCGAAGGGGAGGGAGGAGTCGGTGGTTTCCGGCGGACCCCAGCCGTCGGGATTGAAAGGGACGTCGCCGATTTCGAAGCCGACCATGGTTTCCGTCTGGAGACTGAGAAAAAGTGATTCTGTGTGATTAGATTGAGAGGTGGTGGAGAAACTAAAACCCTAGCTAGCCGGAAGTTACGGTTTCACCCTTGGTTTAGACCCGATTTTACTCCTTTAGTTTTTTTGAGGGTTTTGTTTTCGTGATCCGGTATACCGGGCTGTATTGGGGCTGTAGTGGGGGCTGCAGTGGCTGTCACGTAAGAGAGAGAATGGGTAAAATGGGTGACTGAAAGAGTGAAAATGCATGGAGCTTTAGTGGGTAAAAAGTAGGTGTTGATGTGCTGTTTTGTGATTGGTAGGAGGGTGATGTGTAATATTGTGATTGGTTAGAAAAAAAAGAAAAATAAAATAAAATAAAAAAACAATCTTGGAAAACGCCTTTATTGGGGTGACGGCGTGGGCTAAAACGCCCCAAAATGTTGGAGGCGGGGCTGTGTTGGGCCTTTTTTGGGGCGTTTTTAGGCTCCAAAACGCCCCATAACGGGGGTACACCGGATAGCCTAAAGTTTAACTACAAATTATATTTCCACTCAAATTTATCCATTTATCGAAAAATCTTTCATATATTATTTTGTAGTATCGAGCATTTTTCTTGCTATCATTTTTTATTCCCAATATAATTCTATTATACTCGTTGGTCGCATTAAAAATAAAAGAAATTGTGATTCAATTGTGTAAACTATTTTAAAAAATAATAACGTATAAAAAAACCAGAAATGTTTTAAGTATACTTAAGTGATGATTTTTTGGGTATCGCACGAGAGAGTGTGGAACTCATTTGAACCATCCCCGTAAGGATGTTGTAGGGGATAGAGATTAAGAGGTAGGGGAAAGATTCATTGGTAACCATAAAAGAAAATTGTGGAACATTTGCGGGGGCCATCTTTAGTACAAAATAATCTAATAGAAAAATACAGTAGAAAAAAAGCAGTAGAAAAAATTTAGTACAAAAAAATCCAGTATAAAAAGTTTACAACAATCGGTTAATACGACATCATGAATCGGGGGAACTCATTGGAAGTAGGCTCTCTATTCCTACGGGGTAGAGGTAAGGTTGTCTGCATTATACCTACCTTAGCTTGTTATTGGTGAAATGTGACAACACGCAAATTCAGGTCCGTATTCCGACTCGTTTAATTGTACTTTTATACGTATTATCATCACGTACTT
>WOUH02000041.1:4385972-4396150 GCA_009936405.2 Stevia rebaudiana | reverse complement strand
AAAAAAAAAAAAAAAAAAAAAAAAAAAAAAAAAAAAAAAACTTATAATGCAATGGAAACAAAAGGTTAACAATTTTACCGCATTAAATCCTTATAATTTATTTTTTTTCAAATACTAACACTCAGACATGAATATTAAATTTATTAGAACAATAAACAGTAGAATAATTATCTCCTGTTTAACTACGGCTGATGATATGACTTTGATTAGATAAACATAAGATTATGTCTTTCAATATATATCCAAACACCCACCCTAAAAGGCTAAAATTGCAAATCAGGTTGCAAATTGAATCTCATACATACCTGAAAATATTTCATAAGTCCCAAATTTTCCAAAATTTCAATCATAATTCTTCTATCAAGACTTGAAACAACCGCACAAGGAATTCGAGCAGTTGATACTGCATCCAACCATTCTTTTAAACCTTCCATCGGTTCTGATAGCTAACAATAAACAAGAACAAAAACAAGATCTTAAGTGATTCACTTGTAAAAATAAAATGAAATAAAATAAACCGAATGTTAAAAATAAAAAAGATAACCTTTAGAAGATTGTTGCTATATAATTGTGATAGCTTCGACTTCAGTCTTTCCAACTCACATGCTTCATTCTCCCATAGTAATACCTAAGAATTAAAGAAGGTTTTAGGTGATAAATAGCAAAGAAATTCAAAAAGTGATAAAATTAAAGTAAGAAAAAAAAATTAGATAGAATATAGAGAAATACAAAGCTACTTCTTGAATGATTAACATGAAAAGAAATAATTTTGGATTTCAAAAGTTATTTAACCTTATGCAAAACATGATCAGGATCACCATGAAGTAAAAGCCTTTGCACATCATCAGGGATCTCCTTTCCTACATAAATTAAAATATATAAAAATAAGCAAAAGAAGGTGCAAAACAGAAGCTTTAAACAAATGAAAGTATCAAGAAGATAGAAAAAGATTTGGGTTTATTTGGTAAGATAATCATTAAGTAAGCAAATTTTTGCTTGTTTATGCGTTTGCAATATTTATATTTACAATACATACCTTCTAACAAACTAATAAAAACAACTTTTATTTAAAGTAAACTGAGTTTTCGTCCCTGAGGTTTGTATAGCAATGCAGTTTCAGTCCACTCCCTAAGGTTTCATTTCTTAGCAGTTTTCGTCCCTGAGTCTATTTTCCGCCTACACTTCCGTTAGAATCTACCACGTGCCCCTCACGTAAAGGGCATTTTGGTCAATGTTGCGTGTTTTTACTCACCAGAACACCCAGATAAGTAGACGGAAGTGTAGCTGAAAAATAGAATCAGGGACGAAAACTGCTTAGAAATGAAACCTCAGGGATGAAAATTGTTACGGGTGGACTGAAACTGCATGTCTATACAAACCTTAGGGATGAAAACAACAGTTTACTCTTTATTTTAATAATATCGATAATCATGTCTTTTTTCTTTGACATTTCTCATTAATAGTTATCAACTTATCATACTTGTATTAAAATCTATACCATATGCTCCAAAATAAGTATCAAAAATAAAATAAAATATATCTACGTGTAAAACCTAACCACAAACCTTCTTCATGTGCAAGCTCTTTCCAAGCGTTTAACTTCAAAGATTGAGTACCCGCCTGATCAACATTGACAAATTGATCTTAAAACCATATAGAATATTGCAAATTACATCAATAAACAATAAAATCTGTCTTTTGAATACATATATAAACCATTTAACTCGCTTTGCCTTATACAGTCCAAATGTTCAAAAAACTTACCACTACATTGTCCCATGAGAAAATAAGTCCATAAGCTTCATCAGGCTTCATAGCATACCTAATTCTTTTTAAAAAACCTTCTTGTAATCTGTCATTTAAAAAATCCTGCAGGCAAAAACAGTCACAAATTTAAAAGAACTTAACTTCATGAACCAAATTAACACAAAAATATATCATTTTGCTCCCTCAAAATTGTTGAGTAATAGATCAAAACAAAAATTGTTTGTGTATTTTTCGATGTCTCTCAAATAACTATTTGAATTTGTATATATGGAGGCAATTTTGTAACCCTAATTGGTTTAGCCCCAATTACATACTAGTATATTTATTACAAACTTCCAATTCACAAGAAACAAGTTTGACTAATAAGCTTTAAAAATGACAATCAAATGCTTACAACATCAACTTTTAGGGGTCCATCGGGTCTGAATGTCTCAAAACCTTCACCATATTCAGCTCCAATTGCCTAAAAATGCGATTCAAATAAACCCCAAAATCAAGATAAGAAAACAGAAACCCCAATTCCACAACTGGCTCATAATTTAATAAGATTATCCCCAAAAAATGAGAAATTCAAGATAGCGTTACAAATTTGATGCAAAAATTTACCTCTTCGAGAAAAATTTTGGTGGGTGTGAACTGAAATCCATCAAGCGGCTCGATTTCTTCGGACCCATAACAACTCCTAATCACGTTCTTCCGATTACGTTGTTGATTAACGAAGCTCGAACGTTGTAAGCTCTGTCAAACACAAGAATCATCAGCATACAGTGTAAGAACAGACAAAAAGATCGAAAAAATCCTAAAATTAACCGGTAATCTGAGCTTGATAGGTAGATAGCTGGGAAGAAACGAAGAGGTAGTTGTTGGAATCAGCCGGAAACCGAAAGCCGATTCCATCGATTCGATTTGTGAGAGTTGGTGTGGAAGAAGACGATGAACTAGTATTCTATTTGGTCACTGTTTTATCACACGGTATAAAATCGAAATCGGATTTAGGTTTGGATTTGGATTTGGATTTGGATTTGGATTTGGATTTTGGGTTTGGAAATGGGTTGTAGTCAAGTATGAAAATATCACATGATAGACTAACTTTTGTGGTGACTCGAATCTTGTTTTTATTCTTATTCATCATATTCATATCATATATGATATAAGCTAGATGCTAGATCCATTTTGGATGTCAAAAGATTTTATAATTATATATATTTTTAATTTATTTCATATTGGCTTTTCGTAATATTCTTGTATTTTTAGTAACATGTGAAATGAAATAAGAACTTAGCAAGATGATTCATTTCAAATTTAGTATCGAGACTTTCAAAGTAATTAAGAAATCCCTATACTTAAGAAAAGTAATAATTTGATTAATTTTAACCGAAAAACTCAAAACATGTCACATATGATTGATAGTTTATACGATGGTTTTTTTTTTTTGTATTAGTTTATTATCATAAGGATATTATTAGTAGCAATTTTTAATGTTATCATTGTATGGATAACTAGATATTCATTGGGTATGTAAAAAATAAAAAGTTAAAAGCAATAAATGGTCGGAGGTGTCTGAACAATTGAGTTGAGCTCATAGAATAACTTAGTCAACTATTAGTATCTAACAAACGTTTCATAGTTTGAATGATAGGTTCTCTAGCAATTGGAAGTAAAAAGAAATAAGACATGCAAAGAAGTTTGTTTATAACGAGTTTTAGCAACAAACAATGACTACTAATTATAAAATGGTTGCGGTCGAGTGGGGATCAAAGTATTGTGCATGTAACTAGGGTCATTTGTAATACACGAACTCTCAGCCTTATAGTAATTTGCCTCTTTTACAACATTCTATATTTTATATTATTGTTCACTTTAAGACTCAAAATCTCAATCTTATAGGAAAAGACATTGTATATACCCGGATACCATTGTGCAAGTTACAATTAGATATTGGATGGTTTAACCATCTATGTTTACGAAACCAATGATAACTAATTAAATGACTAAATTGCCCTCTTGTCTAAATCAGTTGTATAGAAATATTAAGTTCTATAAATATACAAATGGATAATGTAATTCATTGTTTGCAAAAGAGACTAAGGACGGACGTCGAACCGGTCTCCTTACTGGTAAAAGGTCCGACCGGATTTAAGAACCAGATGATTTTTATATATTTATAAACAAAAGAGTGAATTACACGAAAGGTCCCTGTGGTTTACTCGTATTACGGTTTGGGTCTCTAAGTTCAAGAAACTACACAAAAGGTCCAATAGTATACGAGGGAGTAACACGGGAGGTCCCCGACTTGGATGGACGTTAACTTTCTCTGTTAAGTGGTTGGAAAAAGACTAAAATACACTAAAATGTAAAAAAAATAAAAAAAATAAAGCAAATATATATGGTCCCACATGATCGTCTACCAATCTGGATTCCTTCTCGGATGAACAACTGCCTTCGTCACCGATCACCATCAACATTTCCTCCGGCACCATCTGAACCGACAGCCACCATCTCCGGCACCAACCAAGACCACCCGATCACCATCTTAATCGCCTTCAATCGCCGGAGTCTTCAATCGCCGTACATGAATCGCCGGAGTCTTCAATCGTCGTATACGAATCGCCAGAGCCTTCAATCGTCATACACGAATCGGCGGAGCCTTCAACCGCCGGATTCGAATCTTCAATCACTGGACTCCAATCTTCCTCACTTGAACCCAAACTTCCGCTGAGGATAACGAAAAAACCCTAGGCGCCGATGTGAGACTCTGGTCTCCGACCATCGCTGGATGTGATAAGGGGAGGTGCCCATCGTTGAAATATGAAGACCCCATTACTTCATATCTGTAACTCAACTAGGTAAGATTGTGATTCATATTTTGATTTGAATGTTTATCAAACTCAATGCTAATATGACATCTGAGTGATTAATTCTTGATTTGTTTGTTTATTAGATGGGTTTTGTTGGTTTAAGATTGATGTATGGTTTTGAAGAAGTTACGTAATCGTCGGAGACGACAACCGGAGAGTTACCGGAGAAGATGATTGGAGAATGGCCGGTCGGAGAGGTGGTGGGTATAGGTACTATAAGCTGGGTCGGTGAGATATTTGGGGGTTAATCAAGAAAATTGGGTGAGTTAAGGAAGATGACCGGAATATTGATAGTGGGGGCAACCTTTTTTTAATGATATTTTTTTTAACTAAGGGGCAATTTCGTCATTTCGTTGTTACTTAACAGAGAAAGTTAACGTCTATCCAAGTCGGGGACCTCATGTGTTACTCGCTCGTATACTATTGGACCTTTTGTGTAGTTTCTTGAACTTAGAGACCCAAACCATAATACGAGTAAACCACAGAGACCTTTCGTGTAATTCACTCTAAATAAAAATATAAAAAATTAAAAACCGGTTCAACCACCGGTCTAACCATTGGTTCGCCCAAATCCGGTTCTGACCCCTTGACCAGACCGGTTGGCCTCCGGTTCACCGGTCCGACAGGCCGGTTCGATCCGGTTTTTTGTTCAAAAAATTAAAGAAATTAGTACGTACATTTTCAAAACTCAAGTACCCAAAACGGAAATCTTTTATTTATGACAAAATCCAAAAAAGTGAAATAGTATTACATGATACTTCTAAATAATGGAAAACACATATAATTAGGACTGCAGACAATATAAAAAAAACCACAACAATTGAAACACCTCAACATTCAATCCAGCCCACTTGCAAAAATCCCAAAATCAACTGTTTAAAAACACACCAAATCTTAAAATTAGCCGATTAAAATCCTTAATTGGGTCTCCTGCAATTCTTCCTGATCTCACCACTGGATCCAGTCAGCGGCTTATTATCACCCATCTTGATCATGGCGGCAGCAAAATCGGAACTAAATTGACCGGGGTTGCTGCTGTATTGTCTGACGGTTGAATCGGCAGAACCACCGTTAAACAGCTGTTGGTCGGAATGAAGCAGCCCCTTTTGATTGATCAGGTTTTTGTAATAATCGTTGTTGAAGGTGGTCGGAGATTGGATATCAAGTGGCGCCAAATTGTTGTCACCGGAGCCGGTGGCTCTCGGGCAGTTGCTCCGTCTTTGGGCACCAAATGAAGCGTCTAAATTGTTGGTTTCGTTGTAAATCCGGGCTCGGAAACTGGTGCACCTTGCTTGCCCGATTGTGTGGGAACCTGTTTTAGTCGTTGAAATATTGTCAGTTTTATAGTAAACATGTATAATAATTAATTAGTTTTAGGAATCATGAAAAAAAAACAAATAAATAAATATATATATATATATATCCACCAAATTTCACTCACAAAACTATATTTGTACAAGTTAAGTGAGGGCAAACCTATTTTTACTAGATAGAAATACTACTATTAGAGGTTGTTATCTTTTAAACGGTAAGAGACGATGGCTGTTTAGTTACACTTGTTAATAGTTTAGGCAATCTCTTAATAGTCAGCACAATTTTGTCAAACAGTCCCTTATCAATCTAGGTAAATCAGCCTGCTAGAGACTCGATGAACACTGAAATTGGAGGTTTCTCGGCTTAAAAGTTCGGTTTGGAATTTTAAACCGAGCATATAAACCCCCGCATATGTCGTTTAACTTTTATCATTTATATTATTGTTTAGTTCTTGTATGTAGTGATGTTATGTACCATTATCATGAAGTGTATTTGTCTTTTAAAAATCTTGGTACAAACTCATGATTTTGTATTAGAAGAATAAAAAAAAGGGTTCAAACCATCAACCTGAACAATTGGTTTGTTGTTTTTCTTGAAAACATAGTTAGTAGTTTGACCCAAATTTCCACTAAAACTAATTATCAAACCAAACCATGAACATCCCAAATAGAGTACGTGTGTCTACATGTGCGAAGAAGAAAAAGAAGTTAACCTGATAGAGCCACCATGTCCTTAGCCGAAAGACCAGCGGCACTAAAGGAGGAGATGAGTGCACTCAGGCTCGATGTGGGTGGAGGAATGCTATTGTTGGCTGCAGCCTGGCTTGCGGTCCTTGAGTCACGCCTTCCGAGTTTAACTCCCCAAGTAGGTCCTCCAAGCTTCATAAATTTCGTTCCAAACACTAGATTAATACTAAATTACTAGAACGTACAACATTTAAAGACCTTAAGTTTGATGGTTAATAGCTGGTTTTACTTTAAATCCAAACACTAGATTAGTATTATATATGATAAGAACGTACAGGAACTTACAATATTAACGGAGTCTCTAGCAGTAATAGCGAGTATATCAGCGCACGAGACAACACCGGGACATACTCTCTCGACTGCTGACTTTATGTTGTCCACCACTTCAAACCCTCTAGCGGATCTGAAGTTAGGGGCTGCCCGTTTTTCACCAATGAAAGAGGATGTATCGTCAAGAAGGATTGAACCGTCACATCCCTGAAATTAAAATTATATAATGGTAATTAAATTGTTTTAGATTACTGTAAGTAAACTTTTACTAAGACAAAGTTACGAAAAGACAGATTGCTACATGATTATGACATGTTATTTAGTGTTGACTTACTTGGTCAAATGCAAACAAATAAAAAAAATGATTTTCACGATGTAACATATTTGAATAAATGATGCTTTTCTAGAAAACTAGGCACCAAGTGTCATTATTCTTGCTATTGAAGTATCCTGGGTAATATAGGTAAATATATATATATATATACACGTGTGTATATATATATATATATATATATCATGATCATTGTACTCAGTATATCTCATGTAATGGTAGGGTCTGAGAAAAGGTGAGGTATAGACAACCTTACATCTACCCCGTAAAAATAAAGAGGTTGTTTCAAGTAAAACTTGCGACTCATTATGCCTATTTAACCGTCTATAATACAAGTATATATTTTTTTATTTTGAGTTTAATAGGTGTATGCATTTGTGTGTACATACGTACACACTTATACAAATAGACATGCATGCATACGGTAAGAAATTAGAGATAGTCTTATAAGCTAAGAAAACAAATTAGAAGCATACGTTGACAAAGCAATCATGGAAGTGCAAACGCAAGAGAGAAGCTCCCATCCGGGTCTCTTTTGAAATAGCCGATTGCACAGCCGATCTTACAGTCGGAAGAAGTTTTGGGCAAGAGCTCGAGTAAAAGTTGGTAGAAAGTTGAGCCGAAACGACTCCCATGAAAAGCATAACAAAGGCATATTTCAGTACAAGAGAAGAAGAAAACCCCATTTTATTTTATAATGATAAGTATAAGAATTGAAAAATATGGTAAATGTTATGACAGTTGTGAATGAATGATGTGAGTTTATATAGAGTAACGGATGCATGGATGGAGGGGGGCAGGTTACCTAATCCTATGAATAGATTGCATGGCATTTCAACGTTGTTGAATAGTAAAAGTAAATTAAAATACTAAAGGGGTGTGATTTATTATATTGAAAAATGCAAGGGTTTGATTTGTTTCACAAAGAATAGTGGGAAACCACGCATGCCTAGGATCTTTCTATAATTTTATTCGTGTCCGTCTTTTGTTCAAGATATATGTTTTGTGGGGAGAGTAGGTGGTAACTTACAATTTTGTCAAAGATAAGGTCCCACATGAAATTTATATCATAGAAAGCACACACCTTTATATTAGTAATCACAAAGAAACATTTAGATCACACATGAAAGTATAAATGGTGCACTAGAATGTTCACAGACGGAGTTTGAAAAAAAATACATAAGAGGCTGAATATCACGGGACACATAAATCATGGGAGGCTAGCCGGTATACTTATAAAAATTTCGGACGAAAATCACGAATTTTATAATATGAATGAAAACAACGGAGGTTGGGGCCACCCCTGGCCCAAATAAGAACCGCCCCTGAGAATACCTGTGTTGTGAAAAAATAAATTACTATTGTTTTTGTATGATTAACTAATTGAGTTTTGTTTTGATTAGGTAAACTGAAATCATATATAGGTAATTAGATACGCTTCAAACTTCATCTTTTGTTGTGAAATTACAAAAGCTATATGATGTTAATTAATAAGGTAATATCTTCTTGAAAGATCAATTCTTAATTACTTGGAATGAGTTAAACTGGATTTTGACAACTTAAAGTGCACCTCTCTTTTCCGCGTACAAGAAGTCAAACTCTTGCCTTTATTCTATCTCCATTTACCTAATCAAACTTTTTTAGTGTTTATTTTTTGTTGGAAGATAGAGTTGTAGTCAAACTACTACTACATTGTAAAAGTTACGGGTTTTGTTTGTTTTTCTTTTTACTGAGCAACATCCTAGCTAACACTTGTTATGAATCAATATATTTGAAAAGTGATAATGGTTTAGAATCATGTGTATATTGGAGATAATTCTGAATTGCAGGAGATAAATTAAAGTTTGTTAGATAGATAATTATAAAGTATTATTTATATGTAATGTTTATCAGGTTTATTAGATAGGTTTATTTAATTGTTTATTTGATTTCATAGTTTGAGTAGGATTACAATTATTTAGTTATAAATAGGGGTTTAAGAAGTCATTGTAATTGTCCCGGTTTAATCATATACAAGAGTTGATCAGCTTTGATCAAACGCCAAGAGTTTTTTGTGCTCTTATTATTTTTCGATCAAGAGTCTGGGCCAACAATTGGTATCAGAGTACGGTGAAGCTAATACGAAGACCGGAGACGAAAAACGGAGTTTTTATTTGTTGTGTGGTTTAATCTCGAAAATCAAACAAGAAAGAAAGAAAAACGATTTTTAAAATCGGTGTTTGGATTGGATCAGTGGATCATCCAAGAAATTTTCAATCAAAGTCATACTTGATTGGCTTGTGTTTTCTCGATAAACACAAAGAAAGGAAAGAAGAAATTTTATTCGGTAACAGGAAAAGAGTTAGGTTGTTGTGGTGTTGTGATTTATACAAAAGTCAATAAACTGAATTTCGGAGGGACGAATTAGAAGAAGACAGCATAGTGTCTTCTGGGATTGTATATGTTGTGACGAAGAACATTTATGAAAGCGATGAAGCCAGTTGAAGAACACCGAGGTATGGTGTGTAAAGTTCAATATGAAAGTCAACATCAATGAAGATTATTGTTTGCTCAACCAGGTGACCAAAATTGTAGCCGACGGATTGGTAGTGCGAGTTCTTATGATCGACGGACTGATCGAAGACAAGGTCAAGAGAATGGTAGAGCTCGGGGGGACCGAAACAACACAGTCAATGGTCACAAAGTGTTTCCGGGTAGGAAACAAAGGGTCGAGTCACCGGATTCAGAATTATGGGGGTGATTATTGGAGATAATTATGAATTGCAGGAGATAAATTAAAGTTTGTTATATAGATAATTATAAAGTATTATTTATTTGTAATGTTTATCAGGTTTATTAGATAGGTTTATTTAATTGTTTATTTGATTTCATAGTTTGAGTAGGATTACAATT
>WOUH02000041.1:4318843-4332700 GCA_009936405.2 Stevia rebaudiana | reverse complement strand
ATTATTTTTGGAAGGACGATAATTACACTTTTGCCACCGCGTTAATCTAGGCCCTCCATTTAAACGATCCAACGGATAAAATCCCATCCTACGTTATGTAGGATAACAACCATATGTATTTTAACTGCTCCCTATATATATATTACATTTTTATCGATTAACAATTATCTTAAAGGTTAAACATAACCTTAATGGCTTTACCACCTTTAGAACTTGTTTCAAATGCATTTTCAACATCTTCTTGAGTAAATTTAAATCTGTGAGTAATTAATGGTTTCACATCAACCTTGCCAGTTCTCAAAAGCTCAATGCAAAGTGGCCACGTGTTCCTATATCTGAATATCCCAATAAGATCAACCTCCCTATTAGCAAAACACAAAACAAATTGTCATAATCCCAAACAGTTATTCATATCTAGTTATAAATAATAACTTTTATCATGTAAATAAAATAAATAAATAAATAAACCTTGCAGCTGCAGCAACCAAAGGAATGGTCATTTGACTTTGACCCAATCCCACAAGACATACTTTACCACCAGCCCGAGTGGCGGTCAAAGCGGTTGACATGGTTTTGTCAAACCCAACACAGTCAAAGCTAATATCAACACTTTCACCAATAACTTTGTGTATCTTTAATATTTCATCACCCACATCCTGTCATAAACAAGAATTCTTTTTGTCATAAAGCAAACGTTTTCTTATCATTTTCATAATTATTATTATTATTAGGGAAAATGTCACACATATGTAATCAAGTTTGTGAACTATTTCAATTAAGTCACTCAATGTTTTTTTGACTTTTTAAAGTCACTCAACTTTCACTAGGTGTTCCATTCCTATGTAATTTTTTATAAACTGTTTAATTTTTTTAAAATTGATTGGGGAAAATGAAACATACATGAATCTTGATTTAAAATAAGTGAACACTTTTTTTCAATTAACTTCAATTTTGAGTCAATTGTGAAAAAAACATCATCATGTGAAAAAAAGAAGTTCATGAAATAGCAATAAATGTTCATAATTGTAAAATTTAAGTAAAATTAAGAATACATAATTATTAATTAGTAACAAATATTCATGTATGTTTCATTTGCCTCAATCAATTTCAAAAAATTTAAATATTTTTTAAAAACTTACATAGAATTAGAACAATTATTGAAAGCTGAGTGACTTTATAGGGACAAAAAAAACTATGAGTGACTTAATTGGAACACTTGATAAACTTGGTTACATTTTAACAATGTTACCCATTATTATTAATTTATTATAATTATTATTTGATTTCAGTTTGATTTGCAGGACCTGGATGTTTGTCGAGACTTGAATGGTGTCATCTGCACCGAGTTCCTTTGCAATTGATAACCGGTGGCGATCCACATCAGCAATTATAACTTTCGGGGCTCCAAATGCGCGTGCAGCCAGCATGGTCACAAGACCAATGGGTCCAGACCCAAATATCAAAACTTTAGTATTTGGGTTCACATTCGCACGCCTGCAAGCATGGACACCAACACTAAGTGGCTCACACATGGCTCCTTCTTCCAAGCTCACATTATCTGGTAACTTAAACACCAGATTCGCAGGATGAACCACCTAATCCAACACAAGCTAAATCTAAATTTTATTGGTAATTTAGATTCACGAATTGAAAACTTTTTAAATTTCACCTGATTTGCAAGAGAGCCGTTGGTTGGTGGAGAACCGAAAAACTTCATCTTTTTGCATAAATTATAGGTTCCATTTTTGCAAAGATTACAAGTTTTGCAACTGATTCCGGGTTCTAGGGCTACTCGATCACCAATTGCTAGAGATTTTACATCGGATCCGATGTCTTTGATGATACCAGCACACTCGTGTCCGATCACCATTGGCTTTTTAACTATGAAATTCGCAACCCGCATGTTCTAGTTTCATAATATCGTAATCTAATTAAGCACATCAAATCTGACCTTTTGGAGATAAATTGGTTAAAATAGATATGTAGAAACTTTACCTTGAAGTGATGAACATCGCTACCACAAATTCCCAAAGCCTTGATTTGAACTTTGACATCGTTAGGGCCTAAATTGCATAAAAGGATCAATATTAATTAGAAACGTTTTGAAGTTTCTGTTTAAAATTTGGGTGTTTGATTTCTACAATAAGTGATCAAAAGTAGTGAATTTTGTTGAAAACAGAGGAACCTAGAGGAGGAAGATGGTATGGTTGGATTTGAAGGTTTTTTATTCCAAGAAGCCAAGCCGCCATGTTCGTCTCTTCCGGTTGTTCATTCTCTTCTCTGTGCATCATCTTTATTCAAAGTATGTGATGAACTGATGACCACTGGATGCAATTATTGAATATATGAAGTTGGGACACTTGGCTGTATCAGCTGGGGATGAGGATTAAAGTGACCAACTCCTGCTCTAAAAAGAGTAAAAATTTGTGTAAAGCACAAAAATACAAATTTAAAAGAGTTTAGTAAGTATCTAGTGATTCCATTATCTGAAAAACCGGAACCGACTACGTTATCTGAAACCCATCCTATCCGAAAAACTGGCACGACTGATTCCATTTTCTCATAATTCATAACTGAAATCGGAACCGGTTCTAGCTATACCCGACCAAAACCGATCGAGAACCAACCAAAAACCGATATAAACCGGTCAATACCCGGTCAAAAACCCATCTCGGTTCCATCTCTATTCGATTATTGACTTTGTTGACCAAAAACGGAACCGACAAGGTTTGAACGCCTCTAATTCTGGATGATAGGGTATGATAGGGTCCATGCTTGTAGTTGTAGTTGTCCTTATGTTAGTAATGGGCCGGAGCAAATGTATTAATCATGGTCTTTTGATGCCGGGCCGTATTGGGCTGGTAACAATGCGTGCTGCAGGACGAGGTCCAAGAAAGCAAGAATTGTGAATTGTGGTCGTGAACTCGTGATGATATATACTCAGGTTTCTTAATCCTTTGAAATCACATTATGGTACATAATATGGTTTCCTGTGTGCATGCTAACTTGGCGTGCTTAAATAATAGACTCCTTTGGGGAATATGCATTACATTGTAGATTTGTAGAGAGCTACAGGAGTTCAAGTATCGGCAGACAGACTGGGATTTCAGCTAAGAAAGAAGCACCGGGTAATTTTTGACCGACACATAAGGAAGATCAACACTTAGACTGACATTTGGTATTTGAATGGGTAGGAGGGATACACCCCCAGAACTATGAATGTAACTTTAAAAGACTTAATTTTCTATAAAAAAAAGGGTTGACGTCGTAGCTTTTACCCATTTACCTTTTATTTCGACGCAAACATGTTTTATTGTTTATCAACTGATCTCCACATAACCTAATTAGTCGATCCGTTGGTTTATTTACATAGTTATAATTTCTGTGTGGAAGTAGTAATTATTGTTTCGATTGAATATTGTGATTATGAGGGGATAATTCTCTTCACGTATTGTGTTGATATTTTTAGTTATAAATACACACTATATACTAATGTGCTTAGTTATTGAATATTGTAGTGATTATGAGGGGATAAATCTCTTTACATATTGATTGATATTTTTTTATAATTTTATTGCAAATAAAAACAAAATATTAATGTGCTTAGGGGCTGTTTGGTAAAATCTGAATCATTAAGTGCTGAACCATTAAGATGTCTGAATGGCGAATAGGCTCTGAACCAGTAAGTGCTGAACCATTCAGACTCTTATTTTTACTGAACGATTCAGATGGTTATTCAGATGTTGGATCCATTAAGAGGTTTGATTTTTATATCCCACCAAACGGTCTGAATCTGACCGATTCAGACCTTCTCCATTCAGACCTCATTAAGAGGTAAAAAAACACAGCCTTAGTTAGGCATTTGCTTGTAGTAGTAAGTATACCTTTTATTTGCTTGATTCGGTAATAACAAACTTTTGCATAGGTTATGGTATGTTGATTTAAGTTATTATTTGTATTTTCTAGTTAGAGCCTAGATAATCAAAATTTTGATTTTAATTGTACTCTATTTGAGTTATCGAATATGGGTTAAATTAGAGGTTTTAAATTAAAATCTAGGTTAACACATGCATGTATAATTCTTAATTTTGGTCTTATTCTCAATCTTTTCTTTTTTATGCATCCAATTGATTGCATTCTATGTTATTTGTTTTAATTCCCCGAAGGTTTTATAGATGCTCTTTAAGTGCTTTTTACTCATTAATGACGTAAAAGGATTTATATAAGATTTGATAAAATAAAGCCCTAAAATAAAATGGTGGAACATGAGTTGTGATTTGTGAATGAATCTTATTTCTATATCAATAAAGCTTTTTCATATGTTTGTTCTCTAAAACATTGTTGGATTTTTGTAACAAAAAACCCACACATTTGAAGAAATGAAATCAACAAAACTTAAGTTGCTTCCAATAATTCGTGGGACCATCCAAACATTATGATTATAAATTAACAAATCGGATGTTTACACGCTTCTGCATATGGTATGTCATGACTCCTAGTCACCTCAAAAGTTGCGGCATAAACGCCCTTAAATAATAACTATACAAAAAAATTAATAACATGTCTTAGACTATCTGGTGTATCCTTGTGGTTGGGCGTTTTGCCCACCCATGACTCCCCTACGACGCCCAAACACCGCCCCCCTATTTTTTTCCGGGCGTTGCCAGCTACGGCGTCGCCGTGGTGACGGCGTTGTGATAAAAAAATCGACCGTTGGAGAGAATGAAAAATGACCGTTGGGTCATTTTAAATAAATTTTTTTTTTACCTTTTATATAAATACCCCACTCTTCTCAAACACTATTTTCACCCTCACTCTTTCTACTATCTTTATTTTTATAAAACTTTTACATGCTTTTATAAATTATCTCATCACAATGGATCCTAATCAAAACACTCCTACGAACCGAAACTATGACACCCCGCTCCCCGGCCCCCGGTCTCCGACCGGTTAGCCACATCAACTGCTCAGTATTGCAGGATCGAGTCAACCGGTCTAACATCCAACACATATTACATCAAAACACTATTTCATTTCATATCAAAACATCAAAGTACGTTACAATAGCGGAATCAATACATTACAATCCAAGCAAAATACAAGTATTAAACAAGTACAACGGTCCCCTGCCAGCATTCCCGTATCATGTCTTAGACACCTGAGATTACATATAGTTTTGAAAAATGTCAACATACGCTGGTGATTGTGATTTCGTGCTTGAGAGTTGTGGAAACAGAACGAGCTCATGAAGCTCTTTATATAGACCTGACTGGGGTCGCTCGCGGCACGCGAGGGTTCTTGATCCTTCGGCTCACGTCACGCGAGAGAGGGTAACTTCGGGACGAAGTCGCTGGGGTTCTCGCGCCACACGATAGTGTGGTGGAGGCGGCTCGCGGCACGCGAGGCTCAGCCGCAATTCGTGGTTCGGTCCGAACCTGCCACGTGTCATTGCCTCGTTGGTTTGGTCCTTGCCACGCGGACCAGTCAATGCCACCGAGAATCTGGTGGTGCCACGTGGGATCCGAACCACCCACGTAGTGCCACGTCAGCCCGAACCTCGATCGGTCAGTCGGGTTAACTTTAAACGTGATTTCCCGCTTCGTTAGGGCTCCGTTTTGCGCGGTTTTTGCCTACGTTCACGATTTTCCGTTCCGGATCTAACCCCATTAGTTTCACCTCAATTTGAGGTGTCGGGATTTCGAGCTTATAGAACGGTGCATCGTTTTGCGTGTAACTTTCAAACCGTCGCTCAAATCGAAATTCCGCATGCACTCAAATGAATCGAAATACAATTTAGAATATAATAAGACTATTTATTTTGCATAAATATCAGATTACATGTAGGTACCGACCGGTTTACAAAAGTCAAAGGCCGGAATTTGATCGGTCAACTGCCGGAAAACGGCCAGTTGTTATATCTAATCATTTCACGAGAGGAAACTACAAGTAAAACCTCATGACTCACTCAAAAGTTTATACGTCATGAGTGAGGCTTGAATATGAGACTTTTCCATACAAAAGGATCTCAAGCACTTCACCTCAACTATTAAAATAGAATATCTTTGGTAATTACTATTTCTATACAGATAAATTTTGATCATGTCCGACATAATATTTTGAAAAGCTATATTAGCTAATTTGTAGGGCTGGACCAGAAAACCAAAAAAATATAGGGAAAGTTTATTAGTTGATGAAAGCTGGGGGCATTTTACACTTTAATATTTTAATACAACAATTAACAAGTGGTAGGGTTGGACCGAAGGAATTTGATCATGAAATACGGTATTTCATAAGTAAGATTTCGTACTTGATATATTTTTTTTCTTATTCTGTATTTGGACCTGATTACAAGCATAACTCTGTATATTGCAATTTGATTATGTGATATCAGATAATCATATTTAGATAATCTGTTTAAAATAGGTCGCCAGTTTGCATATGCCTCTGTTGTGTAAGGCTGGAAAAATAAGATGCCCAAAGGCTTGAATACTTCGTAACATATGAGTACTAACGGCCCACGTGAACCTCCTACATAAATAATAAATTTAAAAGCTTTCTTCAAATGAATTTCTTTTCAGATTTGGTTTTGACAACTCATGTTTTAACTCTTTAATTAAAATCTTATTTTACATTAAGTTTGATAAGCCAATGGATAACGAGGTGAGCAAGCAGAACATGTGCACATTAAGGTAAATAGGAGGTTTGTAGGTGTTACGTTTTTAATCGATCGATTCAGGGTTTGAATTTCCTTTCCTCTTAAAAGTCTTTGTTCTTGGGGTTTAACTATAAAAAAATTGCATTGTTTCTGATATTTATTTTGTTTACTTTTTGCACATATCAAAGCAAGATGATGGGTGGATACAAGTCAATAATACTCCAGCTTTAAAAATTGCACCAATGGTCCTTATTGTTTACTCATTTGTAACACAGGTGCAAAACCATAACGTAAATCTTTAAAAACATTTACTCATTAGGTACGTTATATGTTAGTCCTATGATATTAGGAATCCACGATCTTCGTTATCTTTTTATTATTCTATAAACCTAAATTCACTAGCTTCCAAATTTGGTATCATTAGACTGATTCACCACATCGATTTCCATCAACATTCCATTTTCATGTTTACATGAATCATGTTTTGATGCCCTATTTCTTATCTTTTTTTAAGATAAGAAACTACAAATATAAAATCAAATTGCTTCTACGTTAATGGATCATCTACTTTTGCGATTTGGTTCAATCCATAAAAGTGATTACTGTAAACAGAACATTGATTAACCTTCCGGGTTTTAATTCGTAAAAACCTACGTTAATCATTTTAATGAATTTTAATTTATAGAAAATAAAAAGATTTTAATTTTAATTGATTTTAATCAAAACTACGTAGTATTAAGAGGTTTTACATACAAGTTGCATGTATAACAACCCTATATTCACTTTCACCATATAACTAATCATCTGCAAAACAATTTTAGAGATTTTTATAATCTCATTCACAATTGTATATAATTGTATATGATATAGAAATAAATTAAAAAATAAATTGAAATCCCCAATTGGGTTATCAAGGATAAAAGAGTTTGACAAACAATAGGTGGTTCCATGTATCTTGAAGGCCAGGCAAACACCAATGTGTACAATCTGCATAGCTACTGGGATTGGCTATTTGTTGAGGTGTCAAAGGGTTCCATTGTTTCTTGTAGATTGAGGTATGTGCATCTTTTCTATAAAGTGAGAGTTGTGTGATGTTTAAAAATGTTATTGGAAACTTGTGTTTCTTGAAAACATCTTCTATTACTTTCATTATGCTTTTACTACTATCTGATCCCCAATAGTTGGGATCCTCTATCGGTTGTGTTTGGTTGTAACAATTTTCATTTGGCTTTCCTCCCCATTCTATGCCCCTGATCATAATAAAACCGCAAATTAGTCATTAGTACAATAACGAACGTTAGCAACACGTCAAAACTGTTGCAAAAACCTGATTTGTGACGATAATGGGACAAAGAACTATAGCTAATTGTTTTTTGACTACTTAATTTAGGATGGATTTGCGAGAAAAATATAATATTCCAATACCAATTAAGTTTTGCGACGGATTTGCGTAGAATTATTATGAGATAAAAGTTATATAGCAGTGTAATTTTGATTTCTTATAAGGCAAATTGGATTTTAATAATCTCAACTTTGACCAATTGGCTTGTAATAATCCTAACTTAGGAAATTTAACCTATTGCTGACGTGGCACGCTGACATGGCAAGATTTTCCGACGTGGCATGCTAACATGGCAAGATTTGCTGACGTGTCATACTGACATGGCAAGATTTGTTTACGTGGCATGCTGACATGGCACAAATTTGCTGACGTGTCAATATGCTAACGAAGTTAGTTTCCGTTAGTTAAGGACCGGCACAAGTAATGATATAAAAGTTTGGACTATTAGTAAGAATTTCCTGACTTGGGATTATTACAAGCCAATAGGTCAAAGTTGGAATTATTAAAATCCAATTTGCCTTCTTATAAAGAGTACCACATAACTTCCATCACAAATCCGCCGCCAAGTTCTTGCATAATTTATAGTTTTTGACGGAAGTAGCGTCATAAATTATTTAAGCTTTTTAGTTAATTTTTCAGGCCACATACGACAGAAAACTGTCTAAAAAACTAGTTGCAACTTCTTGCTTTAAGTGGGAAAATTATTATTTCTAACAATGGATTTATGTATTTGTGATTTGTGTCACGTACATTTAAGATTATTAGATTAGTTATATTGTAAAGAAATAACATTATTAATTTATAGAGAAGGTGGAAACATGAACTAACTTGAAATGAGATGGAGACATTGAGGTGAAGAAGACCCTTGTTCTTTGAGGATCCGTATTCTTCTCTACCCATTTCAACATACTCTTCATAGCCATTTTATAAGCATCTTCTGTCGACACTTGTACTATTTCTTTCACCTTATCATCAAACGATCCATGCCTGAAATTATTTATTATTTTGTAATATTATCTAGTTAAATAAACTTTTTAAATATTAAGAAAATAATTAAATTACAGGATCTTGAAGTCGGCACCGGTCATCCACCATAAATAAGTATTGAAAACTATTATTTCAGCACTTTCCCAGTGCTTTCCGTGCTTGTTAATCGAACCTTTTCGTACAATTCTATCCGAAATACGGTGTACAACAGCATCATCAGAATTTGATTCCAGTAAAAATGGAGCCCAATAGAATTCAATCGTCGCATTGTAGTCCTTCAAAGGCAAGCATATGATTAATCGTTAAAAATCAATGATATATCAAAAATTTCATAATATTATTTAAATTTTAGATCAATTTAGAGTTGAGTAGAAATTGATCGAAATTATGACATAATACGAATCAAACATGGGTTTGGGACTTTGGGATTTGGTCAACGTGACAAGTTTTGCTAGTTGATCCGTCTATTTTATAACTTAAAAACTTGATTTATAAAATAACTTAAACTCACTGAATTTGTATGTATAAAGTTTAAATGATACAAGAACATGAAATTTATGCTTTATATAGTTTAACAGTAATTAATTAGTATACTTCTGTTATTTGCTATAAATTTTTTACTTTGAGGGTATTAAAATGCAATTATAAAAAAACTTAGCATTAAAAAAAACTTAAGATTAAATAGATTTTGTTCTTGTCAACACTAAAAAACTTGTGTCGTTTTCAGGTTTACATGTCTGATGCAATTTTCATGTTCATGTCGGTTTAACTCGTGAACACAGTCCATTTAAGACATTAGTGATTAGTTAGAAGATTCATGTAGATATGTGAATTATAAGGAATATGTTACCTTGGCTGTAAAAACGGTTAAAGAACCAAAAGTTTCCATGGATTTAGCATGATCGGGGATGAGCGAGTGAAGAAGGCAAACCATGGATACATATTGGCCCCGGTTTAAGGAATCTCCAACGTACAACATCCTCTTGTTTCTTAATGTTTCCAACATTAGTGACGCATTGAAGCTATAATCACAAATAAAAGTAATTAAGAAGTTGAAGTCCGGTCCTATTAAGGCCCAAACAAGATAGGAACTGGTAGAAGTGTTCAAAAAAACCGGTTCAGGAACCGGCGGCTCCTACCTGCACTAGAACAAACCCTACCCGAACGGCCGAACCGACGGTTCTAGTGTCTCTGAAAAATCATAACCAGATTCGAAACCAGTTCCACTCTACCTGACCAAAAACCTGTTATGAACCGGTCAAAACCCCGAAGTGAAACCGGTTCCTCTCTACCTAGTTATTTAGTTTTGTTGACCAAACCAGAATCGATTCATACCCAAAATCGGTTATGAAAAAAACGATTTGAACACCTCTACCTAATTTTATAAATGGGCTTGTCTTGGGCTTTCTTTTCTAAAGTACAATTTTCATATTGTTGTAAACCTCATAACTAGAGGTGGGGAAAAACCGGTTAAAAACTGAAACCAACAATCAGACTTGACCTGACCCGAATCCAGTCCAACCCAAACCAAAGATTTGAAATCGGTTGTAACCTAATATGCTGAAATCAGTTTTAAATCGGCATAAGTAGCCGCATAACCCTAACCGGACCAATTTATACCTGGCTTCATACATGAACTAATCTGATTTAAACCCTATACTTTTCTCCAAAATCGGATTTCAACCTGACCTGTTTACCAAAAAAAAAAAAAATTTGGTTTTGACTTTTGTTGACCTAATCCAATTGGGTTTTTAACCCGGTACATGAGTAACGAAGCCAAATTTTGTACATGTACTCATAAGACCATTACTGATTTTTAGATCCTCTGCATATAATTATTTTTTTTTTTAATATAAACTTAGTTCCATTATACTGTATTAGTTCTATTTGTCTTTAGTATATATTAAAGTAACCATATATTCTATTTCATTTTGGTAATTATAATTTAATCTTTGAAAAATAATTTTTTATCTCGTGATATATTGATTAAAGTTTTTTTCTTCCTATATTTAACTAGTACTTATTAAAATTCTAATTACGTAATTGACATATGTCAAAACTTATCTAAACGGATTATTGACAAAAATCTTTTCTATTACCATATTACAACAAACATTTCTAAATATATACGATTATTGAGCAAATTTAATTTTAGCTGAATTCAATATAATATAGAAATTTTTTGATGAATTTATTTTATATAATTTTAATGAGGAAAGTGAATATGGGGCTGTGACGCACATAACTTAGATATGAAACCACTCAAAAGTATGTCATTTTAAATAGATAAAAAATAAAAATTGATTTGTATCTTATTTCCTTGTTATTTATCATCATATCACATATGTTGTGGATAAAAAACATCTCATAAATTTTATAATTCAAATTGACTTCTTTAACACAAATATAAGACATGAATCCATATTTGTAACTATAATGAAGAAAACGTAATGGAAAGTTATAAGAATTAATAGAAAAAAACTAAATTAAGAATATTTAAGCTAACATCTATGTTGATTTAATCAAATTTGCCTAGGTTTGAATCACCTACATTAATTTATACAAAACACTTTTAGTAAAGAATAACGGTCATGTCACAAGGGTAAATATTCCTTTCTCATCAATATTATGCAAGTTTAAGTCTCATGAAAGACCTAGGTGGATTTTGAGTTTGGATTTTAGAAAACATTTTTAAATAATAAGAAAATACATATATGACAATAGTACTTTTTTAAAAGTGTTAATCATCAAATGATAAAAGTTGATAATAAATAGTTTTTATAAATCAAATTGTATCACTTAGGGGTTGTTTGATAAATCTGACTGAGTATGATCTGACTGAGTCAGAAGCTGACCCAGTTAGAAGTTCTAACTGATTCTGCATCTGACTGAAACTTGGCTGTTTGATTCTGTATCTGACTGACTCTAATGAATGATAAAAATAACCATAAATTGTGTTTTGTATTCAATAAAAATAGCCAATTTTTTAACAAAACTTGCTTCCCTTGTCCCACATTGGTGTGAGATAAGAAAATTGATGTGTTTATATGTGGATACTTGGTGAAGAATATTGAATGTTTTTGTATTGTTTTACTCCATGACCTACCCGCGCGCACGGGGGGTGCTAAAACGGGTTTCTGACGAGGAAAATTCATTGAAACAATGCGTCGCCCGCGGACACGAATGCAGCTCCGAAAACCCGGGTCCGCGTACGGTTTTTTTTCCCTAATCGACCACATCGGTCAGCTTCATCAAAATCACGGCCCGGGTCAGCAACTTCTGGTTCACTTGACGACTCAAACGGCCTGACCGAGTACCGCGTACGGTTTTTTTTCCCCTGATCGACCACATCGGTCAGCTTCATCAAAATCACGGCCCGGGTCAGCAGCTTCTGGTTCAGTCAGACGCTGCACTTGACGACTCAAACGGCCTGACCGAGTACGCTCGGTCAGACGAATCAAACACAACCTTATAAATTCATTTAAAAGAGGAAAGTTTATTGAAATTAAGTCGTGTGACGAATCAAACACAGCCTTATAAATTCATTTAAAAGAGGAAAGTTTATTGAAATAAAGTCGTCTGAATTAATACCTAACCGCCGGACGATATTCAAAAGATTTTTTTATTGAGGGCATTACTTGGTAGAAGCGATGACTAGTAATCATCCAATTTAATACCTAAACGCCGGACGATATTATTTGTGTTTTTTTAAATAGTGAAACGCTTATATATAAAATTAATTTACCATTTTTCAACACATTCCGACCGTAACGTATAATTATCTTCTCAAAAACTATAGATTTAAAATAATAATTATTCTATGTGATTCCACACACCTTTGCACGATTTCTCAAAAAATAATTTTGAGTTAGAAAAAAATCCGGCCAAATTTTATTTCCAAAAATATTCCGAAATAAAAAAAAACTGCCGGTCATTAAATGCCGATTAAATTAAACCTTATTGAAATTCTAAAATTTATCGGAATAAAATTTACCTCGGAATAGAACAACCATGTGGTTGCCATCTCCAGAATTGATAATCCCGGTCCGGCCGGCCGTGCGCCTGACACGTCAGCTGCGGCTGTATGTATGGACACTCCGGTTCTCCGTACAACGGCAGGCTCACCGGATCCCACACCCACCTGCCGGAAAAAACATCACAATCATTCTCCGTCTTCCCGATTGAAAATGGCAGCTTCTCGTAATATTTCTCTAATCATCACCAAATCAACCATTAAACCCACCAATTTTCAATTTCATTCAGCCATTACAACCGATGAGTTATTTAAGATGAAAATGCTTACCGGCGGTGGAAGACGGTGGTGGGATTTGATTGATATTGAAATGGTTTTGTCCGGCAATGTAACCGATGTTTTGGCCGTAGAGAAAGATTGCAAAAAGGATGAAAGGTAGCAATATGAAAAACTGGTAAGAAGTTAGTCGAGCTTTTCTGATAATAATGGAGGTTGAAGATGAAGATGTAGATGAAGATATTGATGTTGCAAATGTCTTCATGTTCCTTTTGGTTTAATACAGATTGTAAATTAATGAAAATATGTAAGTTTATACAATTGTATGAACTCACATTATAATATAATAATGATTTGGATTAATAAATACTTATGTTAATGTAAGTTATTTTAATGTTTTATGAATAAAGATGACGGAATGGAAATTTATCGAAAAAAATTGGAATCTGTAAGAAATATTTGAATTGATTTCGTTCACGAATAAATCATGTGGAAGCCAAAATCATCATCAACTTTTTTTGTTTGAATTGTTCTCAAAGAAGATTGGCGTGGGTTGTGTTTGATCGTATTTGGCTCCAAATATCTGGTTCTGGAAGTTCTTCACTTGGGGGGTCTTCTATGTGA
>WOUH02000041.1:4305985-4318743 GCA_009936405.2 Stevia rebaudiana | reverse complement strand
TCTTTATATTATATAGATAGTATAATAGTGGTTGTGAGTAGGAAGATATAGAGAAACTGATGAAACTAGTAAATATATGGAAACACTGTTTATCAAAATAAATTGGAGAGAGAAAAATGTAATGATAAAGGTATAAAAAATAGTAATTAATTGAATAGTAAAGAAAAAAGATAATATTTAATTTCATATGAGAGAAAGTAGTGATAAAGGTATAAAAAATTATTATTTAATTGAATTGAAGAAAGAAAATATAATGATTTTTAGTAAATTATAGAGATAAAGAAATAGATATTGATGTAAATGCTCTTATTAGTGTTTTTATTAGGGGTGTGCAAGAACCCGAAAGACCCAACCCGAACCCGAAAAACCCGAAAAGCTCAACCCGAAATACCCGAACCCAAACTCAACCCGACGGGTTTGGGTTGAGTTTTCTAAAACCCGACGGATTTGGGTTTAAGTTTTATTAAACCCGAAAAACCCGAATATATTTATATTAATATATTATATGGGTTTTACACTAAGCCCAACCCAATAATCCATATATGTATTTTTATTTTTTATTTTTTTAATCTCATTATTTCAATTTCCTTCTAATTATACGACTAAACTTTATAACGTCATAATGTCGTATACTTCATTCGATTAGAGACCGTCCACATTCTAGGGTTTTCTAATTTTCAGACTTCCATCGCATGATTCACGACTTCATCAGCTCGTTCTCATCACAAACTTGCAGCCATCATCGTCGTCTACTCGTTCTCATCATAGAATCATAGTCATCGTCATCGTATCAGTCATCATCCATCATCGTGAGTTATCGAACTACAGGTTCTTTTGGATCGTTTGAATCGATACACGGGTTATTTCCATTTATATATATATGTTTTTTGCTTAAGTTAAAAACCCGAAATATACCCAAACCCAACCCGACCCACTCGAAACCCGAAAAACCCAAACCCGAAAAACCCAAACGGGTTTGGGTTTAAAAATTCTAAAACCCAAAGTTTGGGTTTAGCCAAAACCCGACCCAACCCGACTCATCCTCACCACTACAACTAGCTATACTCAAAATCAGAAAACGATATTATTTTAGTTACTTTGTGCAAACTTTTAAGATCACACTATATTAATTTAGAAACCAAGAACAACATTATTTTGTTCTTTCGTCCTCGTCTTTCAACCTGTTACTTCAGGCAAATCTCATACCGTGTGTAAATGGCGAACATTGTATTTATGCTACTGGTTTTTCATTTTGTCGTATTTAATTCAATCGCTGAAGAAACTTTTGACGTTCGTCAACACCTGTCTACCGTAACAAGGTAAAAGTGTTGATCCTTTCATATGGTTTCATCCCTGCTTGATTCATGGTTTTTCGCTTCTATAGTCTACCTGATTTGATCAAATTACGAGCGATTATACGAAAATTGGATAGTATAGATGATTTAATATATATATTTTCTAATTCAAATCAAAGTAATACGGAGGTATCACTGATTCAGTTAGGGTTTTGATGCCTTGATGGTATTGGATCATTCTTTGGTATTTACTGAATTGGAAATAACACCAGGAATTCATTCGGAAGGAAGTATTTGTTTAGGATTTGAATAATTCTCAAACCACAGTAGGAATTGGAGATACATATGGAAGATCTTATAACAATGTTCATCATAAAAAAGAAGTACCTGATAAAAGAGAGTGAAATGCTTGAGTTTTGTTTGTGAAACAATTGAAGTGGATAAATGCATCATATGCTTTTGATATACAAGCCTCACATTGCATTTTGTTTATATATATATTTGTGTTCATGACTTTATGTTATTATAAGTGCACAATTTTGTCTGAATAACACCCTTTCATGCATTTAAAAGATTCTGATTGGTTGATGTATAACTTAGGAAGTGGTTTATTTTTCATTTGCAGATACCAGGTCTCAAAAGACATCAAAGAAAACACGCTTGTTTCTTCAAATATTCCTGATCAATGTTCTCCTATCCACCTAAATCTTGTGGTATTCCTATTATCCATTTTGTTTATAGTATTCATGAACTTTGGCATGCTGCAGTTGACCACTAGCATTAACCCATGTGACTGGAAATATCTAATGATAGTAATGATATTAATATCATCACTAAAAACTGTAATGTTTGCAGGCAAGACATGGAACACGTGCACCAACGAAGAAAAAAATGAAAGATTTGGACATTTTATCCACTCAATTAAAATCCCTTTTGCAAAATGCGAAAGAAAAAGGTTCTTCTTTGAAGAAAATTCCTTCATGGTTATGGGGATGGAGTTCTCCATGGAAAGGGAAAATCAAAGGTGGAGAATTAATAATTCACGGAGAAGATGAAATGTATCATCTTGGAATCAGAATTAGAGAACGCTTTCAGGAACTGTTTAGTGATGAATATCACCCTGATGTATATCAGATAAGGGCAACCCAGGTAATTAGGAATTCATATTCTATATTTATCCGTATAAATTTCAGATTTCTTTTAAAATTTTAAATATACTCTATTCTTGTTTCAAGGGTCTTGCTCTTATTATTTTTTTTTAAAGTGTGTAATTGTTTGTACAAATATCATCTTTTTCTGCTTTGTTTTAGTATGTGTAAAGAACCCAAAGTGTAATTTGCTGAAATAAATACAAGAAAATGAAAATACAAAATCAACATGCTTTTCAGGTGCTTTTATCTCTCTAAACTGACTTACTTTAAACCGTGTTTATATTGCTATAAGCTATCTAATGATGAATATCATATAATTACTATATTATCATATTACTATTACCATATACTGACTTATTTATTATTTGAATGCCGTTGCCATGCATGAATCCAACAAGTTTCAACTTTTCATAATTATGAGAAGCTGATTTATCAAATTGACTACTTGTAACTAGTATTTGGCTCTTTATGCTTTAAAATTTTAATAATATATTTTTTTTATTTTTTTATTTTTAATTATGGAATAGATTCCACGGGCATCAGCTAGTGCTGTAGCATTTGGCATGGGGATGTTTAGTGGGAGAGGAAAACTTGGAGAAGGAAATCATAGAGCTTTTGCAGTTTTGAGTGAAAGTCGCGCAAGTGATATAATGTTGAGATTTCATGATTGTTGTCAGAACTACAAGGTGCATAATTAAAATTTTTTTATTGCTTTTTATAAATTCTTCCTGTAACATGGGAGTTTTTCACTTTTCTTACTAGAGGTGGCAATTTTGATCCTTTTATATACAAACGGGTCAAGTTGGGTCATATTTTATCTCAAAGGGGTTGAAAGTCTCACAGGTTTTATTATTAATGCATATAACCTCGTGAACTGTTTTTATCAATAGATCACGGCCATTAATTTAATAACAATAGATCACGGCCGTTAATTTAATAATATTGTTTTTGTAATTTTGGCTAATTTTTTAGTGATATATAAGTCATTAAAAAAAGAAATGGACAATCTGACAGTCTGATTGTTAGTTCATCTGAAAGTATTAAGTTTTTGGTCTATTTTATACAGAATATGAAGGTGGAAATTCAAGTTTGCATAATGATATGATTATATGACTGTTTTTTATTACTTTTCTTTATGTTGCAGGTTTATAGGAAACAACAGGAACCTGCTGTTTATAAGCTTAAAGAACCTGTATTAGATGAAATTACACGTTCATTAGCCTCACGTTATGAGCTTAATTTCACAATTAAGGATACTTCAACACTTTGGTTTTTATGCAAGCAGGTAAATTACTATCTTCCAATTCTCATGTGATAGAAATCTATGTTATTTTTATTAATTCTTTTTCTTTGGTATTAAAAATTGTAGGAAGCATCTTTGCTGGACATAACTGATCAAGCTTGCGGTCTTTTCAGTACCGATGAGGTACATCTGAACTTGCTATGAATCATAATTACACAGTTAGTTACGCTTATGAAAATGTTGAATAAACGTGTAAAAGAATTATTATATTCCCTAGAAAACTCTTCATGTTTGTTATGATATGATCAAATATGTCGCGATGTTTATCAAATCCTTTATATAAAAAAAACTGATGTAACATGTGCGTGTGTAGATAAAATTGCTAGAATGGACGGATGATCTGGAAATGTTCATACTAAAAGGTTATGGAAAATCATTAAATTATCGAATGGGAGTGCCATTGTTGGAAGATGTCATTTTGTCCATGGAGAACGCCATTAAAGCAAAAGAAGGTAATTTGTTCATACTAAGAAGTCAATGGGTATTTTGGTCATTTCACCTTGACTTAACAGAATTTGGTCTTAATACCCAAACTCGATACAATGCTGAAAGTATAAAACCCAAAAATGTTACTTCAAACCTTTAGTACCCTAACATGATACTTTCTGTAATCCACAAGGGCCATATGTGTAATTAAATTAAAAAAAAAATTTTGTTCCTTTCAGAAGGATATACACTTGGTAGTTATGAGAAGGCGAGATTACGGTTTGCTCATGCAGAGACATTGGTTCCTTTTTCGTGTTTAATTGGGCTCTTTCTTGAAGGATCCGGTGAATGTTTTATCTGTTTATCAATTAATTTAATATGTATTTTTTTGCTAAATTTAATCGTTTAATATTTATTTATTTTTTAATTATATTCAGAGTTTGACCAAATACAAAAAGAAGAGGCCTTAAAATACCCCCCGAAACCCCCGCAGAAAAGAACATGGAGAGGTAGCACAGTGGCTCCTTTTGCTGGAAATAATATTTTAGTTTTATTCAGTTGTTCAGAAAATAACACCAACAAATACTTTGTGCAAGTATTACACAATGAAAAACCAATCCCAGTGGCTGTAAGTCCTTTTTTTTAATTCTAGAAATTAAAAAATAATATTTTTGTTAGTGTTTGAGTTAGTTTCTAATCTCATTTTCTTGTAAACAGGGATGTGGGGGTACTGATTTCTGTCCATTCCAAGTTTTCAAGGTACTATTATCATAATAATAATAACAATAATAATAATAATATTTTCTCTCTTTCTCACACACGCGTGGTTGGGTTTGTTAAGTATGTGGTATGGTTGAATGAAATTTTTTTAAAATTTATATTTTTTATTTATTTATATGCAGGAAAAAATAGCGGCGGCACACTTGAAGCACAGCTATGATAACCTATGCAATGCATGTATGGATAAACAATCGGGAAGTAAGTCGTATACGAGCCAATTTATGGAAATGTTTAGTTGGATTTTATCAGGAAAGAACAATGATAAGGTGTCTTCAAAAACAGAATTATAAACAGACTGCATTTTATCGGTTTTTAACTTCCAAAACTTGCGTATCGTTTTCGGATGACGTTAGGAAGATGCAGCCGGTGAATCTCTGCGCGTTTGCTGGATTGAGTATAGTTTTCTTTAACTGGTTCACTTTCGGGTAATCTAATCAAAACAATATCTGATCTTAGGATAGATGAGATGCTCAAAATTTCAGTTTATGTTTTTTTTGGAAGCTTTTGTTAACGTAATGCTTTTGATATGTTGTAGTTTGTATTAAGTTTCTCCTTGGGGTTTTTGATGTTGATTGTTTTGCCTTTAACATATTTTAAGTTCGTTTTAACTAGGATCCATTTCGAGTAGTCATATTGTATCTCTCTTATGAGACGGTCGAGGACATCTTGCTTGTGGTAGTTTGTTCAACCCGCCAATTGTTCGCTTGTTATAGTTGGTTAAACCATTCCTAATTAATTAAGTTGGTAGTTTTAAGTGTAATTAGAGCCCTCTTTATATTTAGGAGTAGGGTTAGATGAGTCTGTAGTTTAAAAAAAAGAGAGCCAATAGTCTCAATTTGTAAGCACTGAAACGTAATACAATAAGTCAATAACAACTTTGTAAATCGTTTTCTTTTAGCTAGAAGCCAAATGAGATTCGTTCCTTGTTATGAACAAGTTTTTGCTATAACACTACAACACAAAACACAATCCCTATTGCTAACTATAAAGCTTTTAAACAAGTGTGTATTGTGAATCTATTAAAAATTTGATGCATCAAACTAATGAGACGAGACGCTTACCATTTTCCAAATAAGTCCGGCTTTACTTTCATTCTCGATCACACTCAAACACGTGCTCATTGTTTATGGTTAACCAAAAACCTTTTATCCATTGCCCACTTAGTTATTGAGCACACAATTGTTGTTTCTCGCATATAGGCCTGTCTATTCAGAATATCGACTAAACAAATTTTATGCCACGTGTCTCCTGAACGACATCAACTTTACTCACCATAAGCTATTACATCTGCCCCTCGCGAGATGTGGCACTCTCGTCTTCCGTATGTAGCATGTCATATCTTTCATTTGTAATGTTTAAGTAAATATTTGAAAACTAATTGCAATGGATGCATTAGTTTTCTTGTAGTGTATCATTATTTGTGACAACCGGGGAGTTCCCCTACGTTCCATTTACCATTAATTTATCACATTCCTTGATGCATTTAGTCGGTTCACCTAAATGTATAATTTATCTCATCGTACTCGAGTTATTAATTCATTTCACCATTTTAAACCCTTTTCTTGTAAGTATTAAATCATAATACAATACTTACATTGCACTTCTTTTCTTTAATTATCTTCAATCCAAATGTTAACAATAGAAACAGAAAACAAGAAACATTGGCAAGAAAATACTGAACTTGATCAAAAAAATGTCTAAGATAATCCAACAAATTAAGGTATAGATTATGGTCTAATTCCATCTCAACAATATCTATTCAATATTGCACATGAAGAGTGCCTCGTTCTACCTGACAACTATGTACTAATTATAAAAAAATGTTCTTGTATATATATATATATATATATATATAAAACTTTATTGTCAATTGAAACCAAATGAATTTGCCTGAAACTTTCATTAAATGTGGGTCGGGTCGGGTAATGAAGAAATGAGATCTTCTCTAGATTGTGATCGCCTGCTTTGCAGCCGCATCTGACTTCTGTGAGGAGAAGGGTAAAACGCACTGTCGAATTGAATCTGTCCCAAATTACTTGATGAAATACCATGTGTGATGTTGCTACCGCTAGATGATGAATATAATGCTGACTCAGCAATCGGAATATCATTGCCAAATGACCTGTTTTTGGGACGCGCCACCGGGCTAAGAGGCATCTTCATTCTTCCCTCTCCTGATACACCACGAAACACATGATATATGTGTATATATTAGAAACCTGTGTATTACACATTGAATACTGAAAAATATCGAAAATGAAAAGAAGCGATGAAAATAATTCTTAAGGAGCTAGAATTGTGACATGTGATGACATGAGTTACTTATTTATTAAAAATATAGTTTAAAAAAGGAATAATACCATAAAAATTAACATACATTTTTTCATAAAAATGTCCCTAAATCTGGTTAGGTATACTGAAATCTCTAAGCTTGCAAACAATACATGAAAACAAATCTGTGACTAAACAAATTTTTTAATGTTAAAGTACCTAATCATGCATGTAATTGTGTCAACTTTTAAAAATAATGACTTGCTAGCTCTTAATTTGTTCAAATTAAGATGCTATAAATCTTTTTATGTAAAGATGTTGAACACAACATCAAATTTTGACAATGTCATATTTTTTTAACATTGTTCACAGGTACTTGTAATTTAGACAATCTTAAAGACTTTGATAAATAAAAACTATTTTACCAACTTGTGAATGTACTTTTTACAAGTTTAAGGACTTAAAAATACCAAATTATGTTTAGGGCCTTTAAAAAAGAAACAAAAGGTATATTGCTTTTTCATGGTAAAAAAAAAAGGTAAATAAAAATTCGATTTTTTAATTTATTTTTTAAATGAATTTACCTGCAATGATAGGACTCCAGCGCTTATAATTAAAAGGACTTGACATATTAAGAACAGAATTCCCAGAAGCATTTCTGTGCTTAAAAATAAGCAGATTTAACCGATGAAACACACGTGGCACACACCTACCAACACATACTAATGCACACACTAATAACCCCAATGAAACCACCAAAACACCAGCAAGAGTAAAACGATGCATCTCAATTTCAAACAATTTATAATTATACCCCCCAACTTCGGTCAACATTACTTTTCCCGCCTCCAACAAAGCAACCCCAGTTGTCCACGTCATCCCACCAGAACCAATACTCACTTGACTGTCTTTTATATGCAATCCTTCTCTCAACAACAACACAACATACGGTGCTCTAAAACAATATTGTTCTATAAAAGGCTGAGCTGGCACACTAACCTTTGCACCATCCCATGTTTTTTCACAAAATTCATGACGTTTTTGTAAAACATCATCAAGTGATGCATTGTTACTTAGGTTGAAGAAACGGTACACGACGAAAAAACCGGACATCGCGTAGAAATGTCCACGTGGACGCGGTAAGTTGTCTTGAAGCGCACACGCGGTTGAACCACAGTCATGTGGTTGACTTTTGTTTGACCATTCTGATGAGTTGGCACTGATTCTTGCTAGTGTGTTACATGATTCCCAATTTGGTGAACCGATTAACTGAACTTGAATCGCGGGTTTCAAACTTTTGTGAAAAACGGATCGACACATGGAGCAAACGTATTTTTCGTTGTAACCCGACTGTAAACACGGATGTTTAACAACAGCTTTTCCTTCAAATATATCAGTTTTGGTAAAATCTTGACTCGTTTTTAGTAAATACGCGACGGATTTATCAAAAGCATCGTTTAAACCATAACCCGCGAGAGAATAACCAGTTAGACGATGGTTCACAGGTCCAATGTTTAGGTTCAAGCTAGTCTCATTGTTAACATGATCATGGTTCTCAAATGTGACCTGTAAAGATGAACCACCCAAATCAAGAGCACCATATGTTTGTTTTACCGCGTTAACACCGAGCATACGCGTTTGATAATTCAAAGCAATCCATCCATAATAAGCTTCCTCTGTGCCACTAATAATCTTAACCCAATCTCTTTTACACACAAACGATGATTTCTTCATAATTGACCAAGCGTTGACCAACAGCCAGTCTGAGTCAGCAGTTGGTAACCGTCGCACACCAGCTGTCGCGTAAAGATACAACGAGGTGGTTTTATGCGCGTGTTTAGGGATTTGTGTTTCAGCCCAGTTGAGGAGCGGGTTTATGGCTTGGGTCAACCCGGTTACATTATGGACCAGCTTGTCAAACCCGGGTTCAGTCTCCTTACGGCTATAAGCCCGCCCGGTTTGAGAACTGGGTCTAGTTTGATGATCTTCAGGTAGTGATTTCAATAAAACCGGAAGATTTCCATCTTTTTGGCGGTTTATAGACGCTTGATATACAAAAACCCGTGTTCCAGTGCTACCACAATCGAGCACAACAAAAAACCGGGTCGAATTTTGAGACCAATTGGAGTATAAATGTAAAAACCCGTAAACAATAGAAGTAAACAACAGCAAGCAGATGAGAACCGTTGCGGGTTGGACCCATTTTCTGTTTACAGTAGCACGTGGTGGTGATTTATCCTTTGAGAAACTCAAACCGCCATTTTGTCTTAAAAAATTAGGATCAAGATTTCCTTCTTCTGGATCAATTTGATTATACTTTGAGAAATCTTGAAGTGATGATGAAAGTCTTAAATTATTTTTGTATTTTGATCCAGAAAAACTGAAGCCACGAGGTGGACCGCTCAAAGGTGGTAATTCAGATGATGTGTATGAACTAGTGAATGATTTTGGAGATGAAAAATGACTTGTGATTGAAGAAATAATATCCTTGATTCCACTAAACACCATGTTTGCAGAGATAAAAAATTTTAAGGCAAGTAATATGCCATCTTATAATAAGTACAGATGCTTACATCTTATCTTCAAGAAACATGATAGAAGTTACAAGATGAAAACTTTTCATGTTCTTATGAATTGTATGTGCAAGAGTGGTGACATCAACTATTGATAATTAGTACCTGAAAATTTATCATTAGTTACATTATTGTTAACATAACATTTTATAATTGGTAGTGTATATATGTTAAGCTACCTTACTAAATGTTTTACAAGGATAATTTGATCTAACAAGGTGAATCACCTAAATCACTATGAGCCGTACAAATTTCAACCGAAAAGATGTTGATTACGGAAACTTGCAGAATTAATACAGAGGTGTCACCAAACGCTACAAAATTGACATACAATTTCTATAACCCACATTTACAAGGCCACAATAAGGGTTTTTAATTTGATATAACCGACTCAATGTCTGATGCAAAAATAAATAACCCAAAGAACCATAACATAAGGCTTATTAAAACTTGAGATGAAAAGTAATAAGTTTCGTCTTCATGATTGAAATGTTTAAACGTATTGAATGTATTAGTCGTGATTATGTTTTCCGTTGTCGGTTTCAAAACTGCAGATAGAAGTTTTGATACGATCAAACTAGTACTAGTTTCCACAATTTCAGGGAACTCGAAATTAAGGTCCAAAATGCGCAATAACTAATGTCTAAAAACCCAAATTCAAAGCATGATTCGATAGCTTTGGATTGTGAATACACAGAAGAACGAAAAACTAACTAAAAACATCCGATCTCCACTTATAAACGACGGAAAATCAACAGTAAAATGAACACATATATAAATTTGTGATACTTACGGATTCCGGAGGCCGGAGCAATCAGCAATGGAATTCCCTCAGATATGATGAGTAGAAAAGGAGTTCAGATGGATCTCGAGTACGAATTGTGAGCTAATTGACAGAGTGTTGATAGAACTAATTTACAAGAAAACAGCCCAAAATCAGTAATTTAAGAGTGGAATTGTGGTCTCATGTGTCGGAGATCAGAATCAACCGTCGGTGATGCCGGAATTAGATCGGATCCAAAATGGCGGATGATCGTCTCCGACACAATAAGCCTACGCAACGACTCCTTTTTTATCAATGAAAAGTGAATTTTGACTTTTCGTTTATGGTAATGATACTTATGGGTGGGTTTGCGTCACTAATGGTCTAAAGCCCAAGAATTCAATACAAATTAAAAACTTTCCACTAAAGTCAATTATTCAGGTTTCGTCTATTTCTTATTTTTAATATATTTAGAATTAAAATTTGTCTTCTAAAAGTTTTTACACAACTAGTGTTAAAGAGTATTTACATTTGGGTGTGTATAAAGTTTGGGAGTCATTTTTTAATATTATCGAGATTTGTTGAAATAATTGTGAGTGAAGGAGAGATAAAGAAACTGATAAAATCTGTATATATAAAGAATCATTTTTCATTTAATTGAATAAAAGAAAGAAAAAATAATGATAAATATATAAAAAATATGATTTTGTTGAATATGAGAAAGAAACATAATGATAAAAAGTATAACAAAATATTATTTAATTAAGTATAAGAGAGAAATATATTAATAAAGATATAAAAAATATTATTTAATTGAATAAAAGATAGAAAACTAATGATATTTAGTTTATTTTTTTAGCAAGCCAACAAGAAATTTATTGAAATCAAAAGACTAGCAAGATGCTAGGATAAATAACTTTTAGAAATTAAAATTACACCTTGCTTCCGATTCAAGATTAACTAAGATTAACTAGATTCCGTCTATTTTATGCAAAGAAACGATACTATTTTTGGAAAGACCTCATTATGAATAGTAAGTTTGTTTTTTTATGTTTAGCCATAAAACTTTGTTGTTTTCCAATATCAACACCAAAGTTTACAACGTAACCAACTTTTTTATTGTTTATGTCCCGCTAAATTCTTCTTCACTCTAATACGTGTAATCCCATCACATATATTTGCACCCCCTTTATTCGAAATCCCCCTCCACTTTCCCACCTTCATCACCCCGTCGAGAGATGGTTAGAAGATAGATGGTTAGATCTTCTGAAATGGTGAGAGACAGTCGAAGAGAAAGGTCTCCATCAAGAGGCAGATCTGAGATGGTTATTGACAAAGACACGAACACCGATGAAAGTTCCGACGAAGAAGACGAGGAGTTAGAGCTCAACAAGTTTTGATTAGAGATATGTTTACTATCTTTTATTTTAACACTAACGCCAAAAAAATATTTTGATTAAAGGGTTTAACTCTACTTAGTCATGCGTCTTCCTTGATCAAGTTTTTCCTATGTTTGTGTTCGGTTTAACTATATTAACACCAAAGTAAACACCCTTATGTTATTTTTGTCATCGGTTACCTTTACGGCCTTTTTAAAACCCTCCGCGGCAACGCGCGGACGGGAAAAAACTAGTCAATCTTAAAGAGTTATTGTCAAAAATAATACATCAATTTATAAAAATAAAAAAGTGAACCACAAATGATTCAAAAGTATGTATTTCCAACAAGGATTACATGTGAAATAAAGATGAAAACACAAGAATATCAAGATGAAGATTAGAAATTGATAACTTAAAGATTGGTATGAAACCCTTAGACTTGACTGCCACTTTTAATAACTACATGTTGATCATTCTTGTATATCAACTCCAGCCAAGATCACCCCTTAAGTAGGAGAGCCTGCAACGGCTAGAAACACAACTACCAATAATCCTAAACTGAAGCAGGAACCGAGAATCAAGGAGCTAAGAAAACCCTATTGAAAGAAGACTTAAGTTAAGCTTCAAGGATCATGATAGAGCCCAACATAAATACCTGCAAATAAAAGAGAGCCATTAAGATGGAAAGTGGCCCATACACTTTTAACAGTTATCTTGGAGCGTAGCTTTTGTGCCTAAGCGGGATGTGTATTATGTGAACCAACTTTTATCGTGTGAACCAATTAACTAAATCTGGGCCCTCCATTTATAAGAGATT
>WOUH02000041.1:4277528-4294790 GCA_009936405.2 Stevia rebaudiana | reverse complement strand
ATTAGAAAGAATGTAATAGTACTTTGGTTTTAATAAAATGATGTTTATATTCCGCTGCTGTGTTATCTCTATCTTAACCATTGTACTTGTGAGTAAATCCGATGACGTGGCGAGCCCAAGGAATTTGGGGCGTCACACGTTTCGCGTCGATAATTCGGGTCGATTCAAACAATAAAGTTAGAAGTTTTAGAAATTCAAGAAAAATACCTCGATTTTAGAACTAGACATTTTTAATTATGATTTACAGTCACGGGACACAAACTTTTTTCCTAACTATACCTTTGGGTGGGTACGCGTTTTGGGTCGGTAATTCGGGTCGATTTAAACAATAAAGTTTAAAGTTTTAGAAATTCAAAAAAAATACCTCGATTTTAGAACTAGACATTTTTAATTATGATTTACAGTTTAGACCTTTAACTTTCTATATGTATAAAGATAACACACAATATTTGAAGATTTTAAACCAAAACAGAAAACCAATAATATAATTCACTGTTTAACCTTTATATGAGATGGTTCAAATGAAATAATTCACCGTTTTAACCTTTATATGAGATGGTTCAAATGAGAACTCAACTGGACTTCGATTGAGCTCATTCCGGAGGCACTGGAACTATCTCGTCGAGCCCTATCCAGAAACCTTGTAACCTAAACCTAAACCCAAAAGCTAAATTATAAAGCTAAACCCTAAAAAACTAGCCATAAACCTTAAAAGCTACACTTTAAATTTAACCCCTAAAGCTAAACCCTAATGTTAGGTTAAACCCTAAACCTCTAAACCCGCAATAATGGCCTAATGCTAAGGGGATGGAAATCTATAAAGGAGGTTCAAGGCCTGACACCACCTATTAAGTTGTGTCATGTGACTTACCTTTCTCCTTTTAACTGTGGGACTGGTTGGTGTGGGACGCCTCTCGGATTTTTCGTAAAAAACAGGAGTTCTCATTTGAACCTTGCCCCAATTATCTATATGTATTATATAATAAAAATTTTAAGGAAAAAATTAGGGGGCCAATAAGTTTTTAGAAAAAATTTTATGGGAGGCCGAACTATATACGTATAAAATTAACGGACGAAAACCACTAATTTTACACTTTTAACAAAAAAACAAAAAACAAAAAAGGTTGGGGACACTCCAGGCCTCCAAAAAGCTACACCCCTAAACCCAATTGTTAAACCAAAACAAAATTTTTCTAAAATTTTTCTTGCCCACATCCAAGAGTTCCTGTAATTGCTTTATTTAGATCAATATCATATATACAATGTTATGTTTTAACTAAATTCAACAAAGGTAACTGCTTTATTTAGATCAATATCATATATACAATGTTGTGTTTTAACTAAATTCAACAAAGGTAATGTCGAGAAGTCGATGGTGTTGGTCAAAGGAATATCGTAGTCTTTAAAGACGTTAAATAAAGGTAAAGTGGTTGTTTTATAAACCAAAGTCGTTTGCATTTGTATTATTCATTTCTTTGATTGTATATTTGTATGAGGTGTGATATGATCGCTATAATTTGTTGAGATTTGAATATAATGTTATATTTAGTGTAGCTTTAAGAGAAGTCTAATATTAACCGTGCTCATTCAAATATTAGACAAACAATTTACGAGTGAGTCTTGAATCAACCGTGCTCGAGTTTGAATCATTTTTGTCTCAACACTATTGTAATCATTTTGTTCCATGAGTATAATGATTTGTTGGTATCTTTAAGGACAAACCGTTTAAAAGGAGTGATACAAACAAATTAGTTTAAGAAAGACCATAACTTTGTTGAAAGAAAATGATCTATTCAAGGTAGGAAATCTTGGAGCATTTTTTAAAGTATTTGTTTTTTATTATAAATAAATAGACCAGTATAATTTTCTATGATGATTTGATCTATAAAAATACCTTTAAATTGAAGGTTTTTTTTTCCTGATGGTTTATCACAAAGTCACTTTTATATATAACTTGTCATTATATGTCTGAGATACATGTTTTTATACTTGTTTTAACTATATTATTTTGTTCATAAATAACATATGCAACAAATACAATTCAAGTTAATCCAATTTTCATATAATTCATTAAGATTGTCACATCTATTTTATAAAAATCTACCAAGTTGAACATTCAAAGGGTACGTTCTAAATCTATAAAAGAGGAAGAAAAACCGGAATTTCATTTCTCCACGTTCAAACACATCAACCTCTCTCTCTCTAATTTTGGTTCGAGTTCATCTTGCTGTGCTTTAAAGTCTTCGCATCTGCACACTCTCTCTCTCTAGATCTCTCGTCTGAGAGAGATCGTAGACTGTTTTCTAAGTTGGCCGGAAAATCTTACCCGGCGATTCAATCGAAGGAAGTCCCACAGTTCATAGACACAACAATTCCACATCTGATCTGCATTCGATTTGATCTGTCGCCAGCATCATGGCGGCCGCCAACGCTCCGATTATTATGAAAGAGGCACTCACGGTATGCGAATATCTCCGGCGACTATGTTTTATGCACATAGATGGATTTGTACGCTTATATTGTCAATAATCTATCTCAATTTGTACATTTCATAGTCTTCGTGATAGCGGTTTAAGATATATAGGGCTAACTGAAACGCAGAAATGAGATTTGATCTTATCTGATTTGATATTGTGCAGATTTGTTGAATTAGGGGGTATATGTTTACGATCTAGGTCAACGTAACTCAATTTGTGGTACTATAGTGTGTCGATCTACTTACATATAGGGTTTTGCTGGTGTTTTGATTTGAAATGAATGAATGATATTTTCAGATGAGTGGGAAAGATTGATTGATGTCATTGAGTTTGATGTTAGTTATGTGTTCATTGATTGTTGTTGGTTAATTGGTTTGAATTATGTGATGTTGCAGTTGCCCAGCATAGGGATCAATCCACAGTTTATCACATTTACCAATGTCACGATGGAGTCAGATAAGTTCATATGTGTGCGTGAAACATCGCCTCAGAACAGTGTGGTGATTATTGATATGAACATGCCTATGCAACCGCTGAGGAGGCCTATTACTGCGGACTCAGCTCTCATGAATCCCATTTCCAAGATACTCGCTTTGAAAGGTATTCTTTAGGTCCTCTAGAAATTTGCACAATTGACTTTTCATTGACAGTGATAAGTTTGACTATTAGTCAACCATAAACTTACATGTCCATTATGACAAAACAAAAGGAATGTCTGAAACTATCTTATAGGAATGAATTTTAAGCATCATTGTCACCAATCAAAATCAATGAGCACTAAGATCATTGCAATCTTAAGAGGATATAAACTAAACTATTATACACAACAGATGTTGAATTGAGATCTCAATATTATAAATTCTGCTTTTACCTCTGTAACTAATGAACGGTTCAATTGTCAAGCTCAACTTCCGGGAACTACTCAAGACCACTTACAAATATTTAATATCGAGATGAAAGCCAAAGTGAAGTCCCATCAGATGCCTGAGCAGGTAACATCAATAATTTTAAAAATTAATGATTGACGACCTTCTTATTCTCTTTTTTACTTTTTGTTATTTTTCTATAATCATTTTATTCTTTTGTCTTCAGGTTGTTTTTTGGAAGTGGATTACCCCTAAGATGTTGGGCATGGTAACCCAAACATCCGTATATCATTGGTCAATTGAGGGTATGTTGCAATCGTTTTCTCTGGATTGAGTCGATTGACATTGGTTACTTCTTCTCTTTTTTGTATGGAATCTAAAGGTTGTATAATGTGTCTACTTGCTGCTTTTAAAACAGGTGATTCTGAACCCACAAAGATGTTTGATAGGACAGCCAATTTAGCAAACAATCAGATCATTAATTACAGATGTGACCCATCTGAGAAATGGTTGGTGTTGATCGGTATTACACCTGGTTCCCCAGAGGTTCGTTGTTATTCTTTGTTTACATGCCACTATTTATAAAATAATTTTCTTAAGCAATAATATTTAGCAAATTTATAGCTTTGTTAACCTCCGTAACTTTCTGTCGTTTACAGAGACCTCAGCTAGTGAAAGGAAACATGCAGCTTTTTTCTGTTGATCAGCAGCGCAGTCAAGCTCTTGAAGCACATGCCGCATCATTTGCATCTTTCAAGGTACACACATTATCCCCGTTTGTTAGTACGTTATTTAAAGTGTTATTTTTTATAAATTTTATTTCTTTCCAATTAAAGTCAGCAGCGTCGGTGATGATCACATATTCTTATTCGTTCTACAGGTTCCTGGAAATGATAATCCTTCGATTCTTATATCTTTTGCAACAAAAAGCGCTAATGCTGGCCAGGTTACTTCAAAGCTTCATGTCATTGAGCTTGGTGCTCAACCAGGTCTGATTTTCTCAATCTTTTTATTTGGATTTTATCTTGCATGCTTTTTTTTAGTCTGGTGTTCTGTCTTTTCTATATTAATCTTGAAAGAAAATAAAAATAAATTTATGTTTATTGTCTACCATTCAAATAGATACATCAATCATGTTAAAAGTTAAAACCCTCAGGTGGTGTACTGGTGTTTGGTTTGCAGTTCAGAATCTTATGGATATGGCGTTGAAAGTAGGCTAGATTTAGTAGAACGTGGATGGGAAATTATTAAATTAATTTTGTAAACCCACTCTATTTATGTAAACTTTTATGCTTGATATCTGGTTTGGGTTAACATATTTTAAAAAAATGCACCGACCAGGCTCTCTTATTATTCAATACTTGTTTGTGTACCTGTCATTTTGTGTACTACTGTATTTGTAAACATACATTGTGGTTTCTTCCTCAAGTGTTTTTCTTATGTAAGGGAACTAATGCTTTTTATTCTACATTTGCAGGAAAAGCTTCATTTACTAAAAAACAGGCAGATTTGTTTTTCCCTCCCGATTTTGCAGATGATTTTCCAGTTTCAATGCAGGTACAAGGTGTCTCTTGTTTTTTAAACATGAAGCTTCACGGTGAACTAACACATTAATTTTTGATTTTTGCAGATATCCGACAAATATGGTTTGATATATGTAATTACCAAACTGGGGCTTCTATTTGTGTATGATCTTGAAACTGCCACTGCTGTTTATAGAAATAGGATAAGCCCAGATCCAATCTTTCTTACATCCGAAGCCTCATCAGTTGGTGGCTTTTATGCTGTTAATAGACGTGGTCAGGTGTTACTTGCAACTGTAAACGAGTCCACAATTGTGCCTTTTGTCAGTGGGCAAGTAAGTATATCACTATATTAATATATCATTGAGGATGAATGCATAATTATTTTCATTATTTTGGAATGTGAACCAATTTGTAAATATTGCAGTTGAACAACCTTGAACTTGCTGTCAATCTTGCTAAACGAGGAAACCTTCCTGGTGCTGAAAATTTGGTAATTTTTTTTTTCCTGTTTTTTTAAAGAGCTTTCAGAAGTAGACTAAAGAGGGTTACATTAAAGTTATGATTTTGTTTGAGGTCACTTGGTTTCAAAAGATTTACTGATTGATTTTTATCAGGTTGTTCAACGATTTCAAGAACTGTTTGCTCAAACCAAGTACAAAGAAGCTGCTGAACTTGCTGCAGAATCTCCTCAGGGAATTCTGCGTACACCAGATACGGTGGCTAAATTCCAGGTGTCTACTTGTCTAAATTTATACCCCGATTAGAAAGTTAATTTTTTGTTTTCCATTTTTGACCTTCAATATAATCTGATTCATTGCAGAGTGTACCTGTGCAAGCTGGACAAACGCCACCATTGTTGCAGTACTTTGGAACCCTTTTAACCAAAGGAAAGCTGAATGCTTTTGAATCATTGGAGCTATCTCGTCTTGTTGTCAATCAAAACAAGAAGAATCTTTTAGAGAATTGGTTGGCTGAGGACAAGCTGGAATGCAGTGAGGAGCTTGGAGATCTTGTAAAGGTATTCAAACACAAAGTTTTTAGTTATTTGCAAGTTAACTAATTGTTCTCGTTTAGTCATTTTTATTTAATATATTGTTAAAACCTTATTATCTTGTTTACTGTAGACTGTGGACAATGATCTTGCACTGAAAATTTACATCAAAGCGAGAGCAACACCAAAAGTTGTTGCAGCTTTTGCTGAGCGGAGGGAGTTTGACAAAATTCTAATTTACTCTAAACAGGTAATTGAAACATTTGTATTTGTTGAATTTTACATCTACGTGCCTTAAACTATCATGTAATTGCTTGTAATTTGGTGCAGGTTGGGTACACACCTGATTATTTGTTCCTTCTGCAAACAATTCTTCGATCAGATCCTCAGGTACTAAAGTCTTTTCAATATAAATAGTTTTTTTTTTAAATTTTATAATTTCACTTTGTGTAAAATGTCTTAACTGATTTTTTCTTTCTTTTTGCAGGGTGCTGTTAATTTTGCTTTGATGATGTCTCAAATGGAGGGAGGTTGTCCAGTGGATTATAACACGATAACAGATCTTTTTCTTCAGGTATTTTAACCATAAATACACATTTTGTTTTGCGTATTAGTTATTATGTTTCTTTTCCTTTTTTTAACACATACGATTATATTAAATAATGATTGTATAATTTAAAGTAATTTTAAATGCGATTTTCTTTATTCCATATCTTCAGAGAAACTTAATACGTGAGGCAACAGCTTTCCTCTTGGATGTCCTTAAGCCCAATCTGCCTGAACATGCTCAACTGCAAACCAAGGTACACGTCACTGATGCTAAGTTGCTAATATATAATTAAATATTCACACACACACACACACACTTAAATATATGTGACTGAGTGATAAATCCCAAAATTTATACTCTGTAACAGGTTCTTGAAATCAATCTTGTGACATTTCCTAATGTTGCGGATGCCATATTAGCAAATGGGATGTTTAGTCACTATGATCGTCCACGCATTGCTCAACTTTGTGAGAAAGCAGGACTTTTTGTCCGAGCACTTCAGGTTGGCTAATAATTATTATATATTTTTTAGTGAAAAAGCCTTAAATTTATAGGATAAAAATTTAATAGTATATATTTTCTAAATGAAAATTTGTAATTTCTGCAGCATTACAGTGAATTGCCAGATATCAAACGTGTCATAGTCAACACTCATGCAATTGAGCCACAGGTTTATCTATTACTCGACTTGTTTACTTTACATTATAAAAACTAGCATTTAACCTTTTTTTTTTTAATTTTGTTTTTATTTTCAGTCTCTTGTGGAGTTTTTTGGGACTCTATCAAAGGAATGGGCCCTAGAGTGCATGAAGGATCTTTTGCTGGTCAATTTAAGGGGAAACCTTCAGATAATTGTGCAGGTATATAACAACTCTTGTTTTTACATAAACAGTCAATCTTTAAAGTCAAACCAAGTAATGTGTAACTGTTTAAGTTGGTTAAAGTGTTAAAGCTCTCTGTTTGCATTTAATAAATTTCAGGTTGCCAAAGAATATTGCGAGCAGTTGGGTGTTGACGCATGTATCAAACTCTTCGAGCAATTCAAATCATATGAAGGCTTATACTTCTTTTTGGGATCATATCTAAGTTCCAGGTAAGCTTATTAGAAGTAATGCCTATTTATGCAAAACTCTTACTTTGACTGTAAAAGTGTATCAACTATTAACTGATGCACGATATCGCAGCGAGGATCCTGATATCCACTTCAAGTACATTGAGGCAGCTGCAAAGACCGGTCAAATCAAGGAAGTTGAACGGGTAACAAGAGAATCAAACTTTTATGATGCTGAAAAGACCAAAAACTTCCTAATGGAAGCCAAGCTTCCTGATGCAAGACCATTGATTAATGTGTGTGATCGTTTTGGATTTGTTCCTGATCTCACTCACTATCTCTATACCAACAACATGCTTCGTTATATCGAAGGTTATGTTCAGAAGGTACTAAAATTTCTGTTCATCTACAAGTACGAGTGGTAAAATGGGTGGGTCGGGTAAAGGGTCAAAACAGGTAGTGGTTTCTACAGGCTGAAACTTTTAAGGTTGTTGAGACCAAATACTTCTTTTGTTTATATTTTTTAGCTCCCCAAATAGTTTGTATGCCAAACATGATAACAAAACTTCTATTATTTGATATAAACTTATGGGATATTTATTATATTTATTAGGTCAACCCTGGAAACGCACCGTTAGTTGTAGGACAGCTTCTAGACGATGAGTGTCCTGAGGATTTCATCAAAGGCTTGATTCTATCTGTTCGTTCTTTGCTTCCAGTTGAGCCTCTTGTGGATGAATGTGAAAAGAGGTATGCTCTTTGTATGTTTAACCATTTATTTTCATGTGTTTATTATGTTAGAATGCATTTTTATGTTATTTGATCATGGTTTTTCAGGAACCGACTGCGGTTACTTACTCAGTTTTTGGAGCATCTTGTGAGTGAAGGAAGCCAAGATGTCCATGTTCACAATGCGTTGGGTAAAATCATCATAGATAGCAATAACAACCCGGAGCATTTTCTCACCACAAATCCGTATTATGATTCGCGTGTTGTGGGTAAATACTGTGAGAAGCGCGATCCCACACTTGCTGTTGTTGCTTACCGTAGAGGTCAATGTGATGAAGAACTTGTCAATGTCACAAACAAGAATTCTCTCTTTAAGTTGCAAGCCAGGTACCTCACTTCCTGGGTTTAGAGTTCACCATTTTGACCCATTTTTCATAAATGGGTCAAATTGGGTTGCTATCTATCTCATAAAGTTTAATTAAATGTAGAAGAAAGTCACACAAGGTCTAATTTTAAATCATACAACACCACAAATCTTTTTTATACAAATATATATATATATTTGTAGTTATATCATTTTTTTTACCTTAATTGTCATTAACAAATCAACTATTTTTAAAGTGTTAAGCACATGTTGGAAAAACCCTATAGGCTTCATGTTTTGCAATCAAGCCTTTAAACCCTGTCATGATTTAGTCCCTTAACTCATAAATAATAACAAAAACATATATTCTCATGGTTAAATTCTGTAACCTATATAATCTAACAAAAAAACCATTTTCGCATACCTGTTAAAAAGGCTTTTTTGCTCAGTTTTGTAAGCTAAGAGATTTAATCATGCATGAATGAAGTTAGTGACTTAATCAAACACAATTCGAAAGTCCACAGGGATTTCTCCTTAAAATTTTTAAAAGAAGGCGGTCATAAGAGTCATTTTGACCCATGCTATAACTGACCTGTTTTGGCTTGCTTCATCATCCACCTGACCTGATCATCATGCCACCTCTACTAGTTTCCATTACTAATGATCTTATAATTTTTTTTAGTACTTTTTAACTAATATTATTTATGAATTCAGATATGTTGTCGAGAGAATGGATGCTGATCTCTGGGACAAGGTTCTCAACCCAGAAAACGAGTACAGAAGGCAACTTATTGATCAAGTTGTTTCAACCGCTTTACCAGAAACCCAAAGCCCCGAGCAAGTTTCTGCTGCGGTCAAGGCTTTCATGACTGCTGACCTTCCACACGAGCTAATCGAGCTACTCGAAAAAATCGTTCTTCAAAACTCCGCTTTCAGTGGAAACTTCAACCTCCAAAACCTGCTCATCTTAACCGCCATTAAAGCTGACCCATCGCGCGTTATGGACTACATCAACCGACTAGACAACTTTGATGGACCAGCAGTTGGTGAGGTGGCGGTTGAAGCACAACTATACGAAGAAGCATTTGCAATATTCAAAAAGTTCAACTTAAACGTGCAAGCAGTTAATGTTTTATTAGATAATATTCAAAGTATTCCACGTGCTGAAGAGTTTGCCTTCCGTGTTGAAGAAGATGCAGTCTGGAGCCAGGTGGCGAAAGCTCAGCTAAAACAAGGGTTAGTAAGCGAGGCGATAGAGTCATTCATTCGAGCTGATGACGCGACTCAATTCTTGGATGTTATTCGCGCGTCTGAAGACACCGATTGTTACCATGATTTAGTTAAATATCTGCTAATGGTTAGACAAAAGACCAAAGAGCCCAAGGTGGATAGTGAACTGATATACGCGTATGCCAAGATTGATAGATTGAGTGATATTGAGGAATTTATTCTCATGCCTAACGTTGCTAACCTCCATAATGTGGGTGATCGGTTGTTTGATGAAGCGTTATATGAAGCTGCTAAAATAATATATGCTTTTATCTCCAACTGGGCTAAGCTTGCGGTCACACTTGTAAGACTGCAACAGTTTCAAGGTGCTGTTGATGCTGCTCGTAAAGCCAATAGTGCAAAAACATGGAAAGAAGTTTGTTATGCTTGTGTTGATGCTGAAGAGTTCCGTTTGGCTCAGATTTGCGGTCTGAATATTATTGTGCAGGTGATATTTCTACCCTTTAATTGACGTGCAAAATGGCCGAGTTGGGTAATAACTCAAATTGGTTTTGGGTCAAAGTGTCAAACGGGTCCAGTGGTTGACCCAAGGTTTCAAGATTCTAATTACAGTTGCTTGTTTCTAACATGGCTATAAAAAGTAATATATTATGATGATAACATAGTTTTATAAATAAACTGATTTAGTCATGTGATTCTGGCTTAAGATGAGTACAGTTTTGTGTTACTATAACAATAGTTTTTTTATTTATTTAAGGCTCTGTAAATAAATAATGCGTTGAATATTATTACAAATTTATATTACTATAATAATAGTTTTTCTAATAAAGAGGTTTAATAAGCTTTCATTAAATATACACTTAGTTCAACTTTTAACCCATTTCAAACTAGCTCTGTTTTTTTATCTACACATTTGACTGGTTAGGGATGAAAATGTAACCCAAAAAATGACTCATACATAACTAAATGTCTGACATAATTTTGTTTTTCTTGAAGTTTTAAGTTTTTAAATATTTCACCGTGTTATTATATGCAGTTTCTTGGAACCTTTTATGTAGAGTGTGTGTGTATTCTATTTGAAAGGAATTGCAAGTTATTTATTTCTTGAATATGTAGGTGGATGATCTGGAAGAGGTGAGTGACTACTACCAAAACAGAGGATGCTTCAATGAGCTAATATCTCTAATGGAGAGTGGTCTCGGTTTGGAACGTGCTCACATGGGCATTTTCACCGAGTTAGGCGTCCTCTACGCGCGATACCGTCACGAGAAGCTCATGGAACATATCAAACTCTTCTCAACGCGTCTCAATATTCCAAAACTAATACGCGCTTGTGACGAACAACACCACTGGAAAGAACTCACTTATTTGTACATCCAATATGACGAGTTCGATAATGCTGCAACTACTGTCATGAATCATTCTCCAGAAGCTTGGGATCATATGCAGTTCAAGGATATTATTGTCAAAGTTGCAAATGTTGAGCTTTATTACAAGACTGTTCACTTTTACCTCCAAGAACATCCTGATCTTATTAATGATGTCCTCAATGTTCTTGCATTGCGTGTTGACCATACGCGCGTTGTTGACATTATGCGCAAGGTTTGTGGAAGTGTGGAGTTTTAATTTTTATATTTGTATTGTAAGCATGTATGGTGTGTTTCTGACTTTGGATATTATATACAGGCGGGACAAATACATCTTGTGAAACCGTACATGGTTGCAGTTCAGAGCAATAACGTGTCTGCTGTAAATGAGGCGTTGAATGAAATATACGTTGAAGAGGAAGACTATGATAGATTGCGTGAATCTATTGATTTACATGATAACTTTGACCAGATCGGCCTTGCACAGAAGGTTAGTTACACCTCATCTTCATTTTTGTTTGTTTGTGTGTACGAAACCGATTGAACCATCCAAATCTAATAAATTTTCCGGTTTGAGATTTATACGGTCGGTTTTGGCGGTTTAGCGATTCAGCTGACGGTTTGGAACTTGGAACCGTCGCTGTTTAATTTTTTATGATTTAATTCCTTTTTTATTAATGGAATACACAATTGTGAATATGTATCACGAATCATGTTTAGAAATTTGAATTTATTACTAGACTAGGTTTAAAACCCGCCTATTACACATGCAAAATAATCATGTGCTCATAGATTTCTGACAAGTGGCACATTATGTTACTTATATACTATATATAGATTTATCATTTTGAGATGAATAAACCGGTTCAAACCGCCAAATCTAAACCGCCAACCGACCAACACTATAACTTGCGATTGTTTTCCAAAACAGTATTTAGCGGTTTGGCCTCGATTTTTTTTTTTTGTCAAAACCGACCGAATCGGACCGTATCAAGTAATGATAATGTGAAATATTTATATTTTGTCAGATTGAGAAACACGAGCTACTTGAGATGAGGCGTGTTGCAGCATACATCTACAAGAAAGCAGGCAGATGGAAACAATCAATTGCATTGTCCAAAAAGGACAAAGTCTACAAAGACGCCATGGAAACCGCGTCACAGTCTGGGGACCGTGAGCTTGCTGAAGAGTTGCTTGTTTATTTCATCGAGCAAGTATGTACAATTCTTTCACATAATATTATTCCATCTTTTGACCAAAATTCTACCCTATGAGAAAATTAATAATGTTTTTGTTTTACTTGCTTTTCCAGGGAAAGAAAGAGTGCTTTGCTTCATGCCTCTTTGTTTGTTATGATTTGATTCGACCAGATGTTGCACTTGAACTCGCCTGGTTCAACAACATGATCGATTTTGCCTTCCCATATCTGCTTCAGGTAAATCTAAACGGGCGGGTCGGATCTGGTAACAGGTCAAAACAAATTCGTGTAAAAATGTCCTTGATTAAATATTAAAGTTTTGTTGATTTCTTTTTCTTGCAGTTTATGCGTGAATATACCGGAAAGGTTGATGAACTAATCAAGGACAAGATTGAAGCGGTTAAGGAAAGTAAAGCCAAGGAGAATGAAGAGCAGGATGTCATCAAGCAACAGGTTTTTACTTTTTAAAAATATTTATTTTTTTCTCATCAATTTGTAGTTACTGATGACATGAAATGTTTGGTTGCAGAATATGTACGCACAGCTACTGCCACTTGCTCTACCTGCACCGCCAGGTATGGGTGGTGGTTATGGTCAACCACCGCCAATGCCAATGGGTGGAATGGGAATGCCGCCAATGCCTCCATTCGGCATGCCTCCTATGGGCTCATACTGATGGTGAAGAGAAATCTATCTACATGTGTTTGCATTTAAGTTTGTTGTGGTTAATAATAGAATATAATAATGAGGATTGTTGTGTGGTTTTGTAGGGTGTTGATAAGTTTTTCACTTCTAGTATTCTTTGATTTAGCCGTAGCGGAGGCTTTTTTTGTTGTTGCGGGTGGTAGACTGGTACTATTATGTATTATGTATTGATTTTTTCTTTTATACCAAACTACTAATACTTTGTCTACGTTTTTAGTGTTTTATTTTTAACCAACTTGGATCCATTTAATTTTATATATAAACTCATAAGCATAAATTATAATATATACCTAGATAAAAGATTCATTTAGACTTGTGAACCTAGTTAAGCTGTCAAGCTCTAGTTTAGGCTCAAACACATGTAAGCTAGCAAGGTTTAAGCTTTCAGCAGTTGAATGTTTCACAAGTGGATCGGCTCGATTACATCCTACCAATCTACTCTCGCATCACAATTCACAAGCCTCTATAGAAAAAACACCTTACCTTTGTTCCGGCGGTTTTTTTGACAATCATTACTTGTCATATACTGTTTGCCTTTGCATACAAGTAATAAGTTATCTAAATGTCTTTTGACAATCATCAAGTGCCTCGTTTATACTCTCACTAATAGTTGTGTAAAGAAAAACCGGTTTATAGACCTGAACCGGTTTAAAAACCAAAACTGACCTTATTCCAAACGGTTTGACCCAAACCGGTTTCTAAACCAAACCAGCCAGATGGTTCTTAACCGGTTTGGGATCCTAAGACTGAAACCTGGTTTGGGACCGGTTTGAACACGACCCAAATTGGTTTCAACCCGACTAAATTGGCGGTTTGGGGTCCTGAACCTGTTTACTATGTTAAAACCCCAACAGAAGTCAAAGATCTGAAACTAAAAATTCTGGAAATTTGTAAAAACGTGATTTATAAAAGTTAAGAGCCAAAACTGCCATTTTGTGAAACTAGTGGACTGGATTGTGGTATCTGAACATAAGGGTGATGTGTCATAATGTGACTGATAGTTTGAGTAAATTACATAAATGGTCCTTGTACTTGATTAAGAAATCACGATTACTTAGTGCAATTTTTACGCACTTAAAGTCTTTAGCATTATATCGGACCGTTAAACGTATATTTTAGCGGGGGAATATGTGATAGTACTATTGGGCCTGATAAGCCCCAATCCTGTGACGGGGTCACACGGGGTGCGATATTGGCCTACACAACAAGTTGTTGTCGACGTAGACATTCAACACTAAGGTAAAACATTGTCAGCTTTGGGGTTGGTACACTATAGTAATGTGATGTTATGACTAGCTATCATTCCCTTAATGCATGTTTAAATATGATCCAATAAACAAACTTGAAAGTTGCAACTTATTGAAACTATGACATGAACTCCTGTTATACAAACCTATAAACTCACCAACCTCATGTCGACATTTTAAGTATGTCATCTCAGGTAATCAAGATGCACGTTAAGACTAAGAGTTTCGAGAAGGGACTTGCATGCATTTCACTTCTGTTAAAACTCTAAAACTTGTTTATGTATTGTAATTGTGCTTTGTTGCACCTAAACAATTTAAGCTTTCGCACTAACGGTTATGCTTCCGCAAAACTCTGAACGTATTTTTAAACGATAATCATATTGAATGAATTTGTTTTATTATAATTGAATGTATGAGTCGTTCAATATGATCGATGACTTTGACCCTGTCAGTCGCACACCCTCATTTGCGGTGTCATTCGCAATGAAATTTGGGGATGTGACAAATTACATATAAAGTTTTTTTATCATAAAAATCAAGAGTTTTCTGGCCTAGATTCGGTTTTCCTGTTCATTAGGTCGGGTGAATTTAAGTCGGGTTGGTTAAGTGGGCTTTTATTCTCTTCATAATTTTTTAAATCACATGGAATCAGTTAACTAAAACACAAAATCAGTAATGCGGTCCTACAGTCCCTTATCGCATTTTAGAACTGTTAGGCTATCACGGGTAATAAACGGTGCAAGTAACGGTTCGAATTACTCATTACTATTTAGCCGTTGCATTTTATAAGTGACAAAGTAATTTAATAGAACAAGCCAACCACCTATATATTTCACCAATCCATTTGACTAACTTTAGATTCCTAAGTCTTTTAGTTGAGCAACTATGCTATGTCATATCTTCCCTTTCTATTTGTCCAACCAACCCACATGTATATTCAACAGTTATCTTTCCTATATAACCAACCACCAAAAACGGTCTAAACCACACAATAACACGCACATGGCTAAGTTCTATACGTGGTATACTCTATGCTCAGTTTTACTCGCGACTTGTACTTTCGTACATTGCATTGAACAAGACCCTGTAGCTGTCGAAGATTGGTTCAAAGGCATGAACACCATGAAAGAAAAGATCACCAAACTTCACTTCTACTTTCATGATATAGTGAGTGGCAATAGCCCAACTGCTATAAGGGTGGCTCAACCCAAAACATACACATCGCTCACTGGGTTCGGCAACGTGGTCATGGCCGATGATGTATTAACAGCTGGGCCTGAACCCAATTCGACTATCGTTGGTCGAGCACAAGGGATCTATGCATCCGCGTCTATGGACGATCTTGGTTTTCTTATGACCATGAATTTGGCTTTTAGTGATGGTGATTTTAATGGTAGTAGTCTTAGTCTTTTGGGAAGGAACCCGGTGTTACATGAGTATCGTGAGATGCCGATTGTTGGTGGCTCAGGTGTTTTCAGAATGGCGCGTGGTATAGCGACTGCAAAAACGTATAATTTTAATCTTTTGGGTGATGCAATTGTTGAGTATAATGTTATTGTATCTCATTATTGAGTTGAAACTTATATTAGCATCCTTATATATGACTTGCGATTTAATGAAACTAGAGTTGCTTCGCGGCGCGAAAGTTGCTTGTTTTAGTGTTTTGGCCTCGTTGAATAACCGATACTAAAATAAAGCATGGTGGTTTTTTTTTTTTTTGTTGCTAAAGTATCTTCTTTCAAAACAGTTGAGTTGTGTGAGTAAAAAAGTGAAGGGGAAAAAGGAACTAAAAATATGTGCAGGCCATGTTTATACCAAATGATCACCGTTATGTGATAAGATTCTGCTTATTTTAAATCTTAATTACTATGATATGCTATGCTAAACCAACCAATCAATACTTTCTGACATGTATGTTACATATATGTCATGTCTATGTTGATTTAAATAAATACATTTTTTGACGAATATGTTTTCATTTCTTCGTTCACTTAGGTCAGCCCAATATTTAAGTTTTAAAGCCCGATATTGACGTGGGCCATCCCATTGCAAGGTGTAACCCGTTTTCACCTTTTAAATTTTTTGATGTGTTTTTTTATGGGTCCACCTAGACTCGTAAGATTAATTTTATATATAAATCACCCATACTTAATTTATTTTATTTAAAATAACATTTTAATTTAGACGCTCATATCTAATAAAACATTTGGGCTTGTAATTAGATGAGCAGTTATTTGAGCCAGGCTTGGTCTAGAGCTGCTTAAGCACGGCCTATGTGGCTATGTAGATGTGAAAGGGTTTAAATTAGAGGTGATAATCGGTTCCGGGTATGTAACTGGATTTTGGTTTTTAAAGACGAAAAAATTGAGTATAGCAATAACCAGATCTGGTTTGGATTGAGTATTGGCCAAGAAACTCATACCCTATGTATCAGGTACGGGTATGGTATGGAACCAAGTATTGAAGAACCGGGTATTTCAATACCATGTTTTTTGGTTTTTAATACCTTGTTTTGAGTTATTTAATGCCATGTTTTCGGGTTATTAATACTTTTCTACGGATTTTAATATAATTAGTTTTTTTTTACTAAGATAAATTCGTAATATAAAAGATAAAAACATACTTACTTTAATATAGAGATAAGAGAGAGAAAACTTGGTTTTTAAGAGTTTAAGATATTTACAAACCATGATGCATATTGTACAAGTGTGTAAAGCATGAAGGAACCTCATCTGATTCGGGCATCACATGATGGGTGGGTCATGAATTGGGTATCCACTTCAATACCTAGGTCATATGATTCAAAGATACGTAAACCATGAAAGGAGACTCATCTGATTCGTAAACCACCAGAGAGGAAAGGAGACTCATCTGATTCTTCAAGTCAGGTCCTGCAAGGAGACAAAGATTACATGAAAGGAGAAATTGGCTGCCCCTTCCTTCAATCAAGAAGGTCAACCG
>WOUH02000041.1:4260068-4277428 GCA_009936405.2 Stevia rebaudiana | reverse complement strand
ACTTAAATGAACCAAAATTTAGAGTAGAATACAATGATAATATTTAATTTACATAAATATTGAGTTACAGGTGGCGTGCCTGCGGTTTATAAATAATCAAAGGTCGGAATCTGATCGTTCAACTGCCGGAAAACGGCCAGTTGTTATAGGTCGTCCCCAAAAGAAACAATCACTGGTAACGACATTAATCTCCTTTTCTTTCTCTATTCTCTCTCTCTACGTCAAAGATGTGAATCACATCGGTAAAATATTCGAATTCTTCGGATCGATCGAGCAACTCAACCGGCTAAGGCAAGAGCATGGTTGGATGCTCTTCTCGACGTCGCCCTCCGGAAATAGATGATAAGACAAATAGTAGCATATGAGACAACAAATGTAGAGTTAAATGCCCACACATATAAAGATGTAAATTATGTATCTATATGTCCTGCATAATACAGTTGTACAACATGCAATAATTCTTGTAAAAGAGGAACACTAAAAACTGTGAGAGGACCAAAAGATGCTAAAAGTTTATTTTTTTGAATATTCACAAGATACTAACTTAATATACATGTAATAATTTAAGAAATCTCAAAGATGAAAACCACACTTACTATATTTTAATTATAAATTTGACGTTTCTTTAATTTGTATAATTATCTACTAAATATAAGGAACTTATAATTAAAAAGTTCATAATGAATAATTTTAAAATCTAAAATCATAATTAATAGTTATAAAAGTGTCAACATTTAATTTTTTGAATGTTCACAACATACTAACTTAATATATATGTAATAATTTAACGATATATTTTTAAATATTAATTATGTACCCACGTGTACTACATGGGTTTTAAACTAGTGAAGTATATAGATGCAAACTACCATATCTCAATAGTCAAAAGCAAATGATACAAGACACAAGAAACAGCTTCAGTTAGCATCACAACAATAAAAATAAAGTTAAACAAAAACATTTATAAAACATGTGTGTTTGTGCAATGAATTCGAAACATGTTACTAGAAGGATAAATATGCAAATATTCTTTATCTTTACCACCCCTATGAACAATGTTGACTTCATCCAAGAGTCCACTTTTCAAGTCGTACACGAACAACCTGACCACGGGTTCGAGTATTTGTATCAATACGTCGCCGTTTTGGTTCCAACGGCCTACAACCTTCATGTAGCGGGTAGGAACCGGTGGTTTTTGATCGATCCGATACCGCATAACCCATTCTGTCTCCTTCAATACCCACACCTCAATCTTATTGTTCAAACGATAAATTGAATATCCAACTTCACCCTGGAGATCAACCAATTCATGGAATTGTTATACGTAACTCCAACTGACTTCTCTTATTTTAGGAGACTTAATCAAGCTAAACTCCTCCTTAATAACATCAAAACATGTTAAACGTACGAAGTTTAGGTGCAAATTCATCATAATGCGAATGTACATCATCTTTGTTTAACCAATATAAGCAACCATTCGCGAACACTCCTTCACTGGTGATGGGCTGACGTAGGATGTTGGGTATCTTTCGCCATGATGAGTCAGTATCCAAGACATGAACCATGACGCGTAGAGTCAATCTAACCGCGTGCGGGTGACGTTGGTCTATGGATGAAACACAAACCATCTTGAAAGTGTTGGTTGAACCATCAAAACCAAGCCCAAATGACGACTCTTGTCTCACCCGGTTATATGGCCAAGGAAAACGTGGGTCTAAATGTGGCAACTCATAACATTCTTTTCTAACAGGATGGATCACAACCAACGAGATTGTGTCAAGAATTTGGTCTTGTGACACATATATCAACCCGTTGCATGAACCACGAACCTTGGTTACATGAAGTTTGTTACGCAATTGGTTGCGCTTTAACTCCTTACACGTGTAGGCTTTCAACTCCACAAGAGTGATACGTTCGTTAGATCTTGTGATGTGGAAACGTACGATGTGCGGTGGGTTCGAATGTCCGTAGTACATAATAGGTCACGGTTCGTCGGGGAATCTTGTCATGAATGATGCAAGATGAGGATTGTTAATATACTCGCACCATAGTTTGGATACACTTCGAAAACGAGCCAAAGATTTGGATACATCTGAAGGTAATTCAGCCATGTAATTCGATCGGTTTGTTTGATTATAACTAAAAAAGTTGCGTTAATTGGATTCCGATGGTAATATTTGTAGATAATAATAATAATAGTGAACCGATATATGTCTTCATACTTCTATTTGTGTAAATAGATATTAGTTTCCTTATTATTCTCCTAGATACTTGTATTCTATTTCTAATCCATGAGATAAGCAAGTGATAGTTTCGGCTAATTTAAACTTCTTATCGTTTTTCAAGAGAAAACTAGATGACTATTGACGTACGCTATAAATTATTATATTTAAAAGCATCATTTAAATTATGTATGTTCGGATGATTAAATAATTATGTTATCGTTTTATATTAAGTACACTATTATTCTTAGTAATCATGATATAAAGTTAGGAAACTAATATTTTTGAAGGTGTGACAAAATTAAGTACATATGTGAAGTAGACTCGCTTAGTGAGACATTTAATTTGTTCATGTATTTGACTATTAGTATTTCTGTTTAAAGCATGAAGCCTACATTATCATCATCATCACCGTACTCAATATATCTCACTTAGTACGATGATGATTATGATGAAGTTACATAAATCTAAAATTCAATTTCATAATTAATAAAAACACACATATAAAGAGGTCATTGTGAATCGTTGGTCCTTTTTAATAATGATGATCCAAGAACATCAATTGTAAAATCACAAGATCAAACTTGTTTCTGGTTGATCCTAAACTCCTAATGGTTAATCAAGGGAGTGGTATTGTGCACGTATCACGCATCAACTTATCAAAAGGGCATTCTCATAAATCTAATATTTTATTGTAAACATTTTCAGTCTTTTATGTTGCCAATGGAGTTCAAACTATCTAGCATTTTTAGTTGGAAAATGTCAAGATTTTGTTTCTATCAGTTAAAACAGAATGCTGTTAACCATATAATGTAAGATGTGTAACATTGATAGCCTAATGTAATTGTTTGTAATACATTTTTTTTAATAAAAAAGGGTGTTGGAAGAAGAATGAAATTAAGCATTTTACTATCGGTTTGTATCTACATCACCGCATTCTCTTATTTTTTCTTGAAATCTTTTAAGTTATGTAATTTAATTATTAGATGGCATTTAATTAATTCAACATTTAAAAAACTTAATACTTAATACAAATCAATTAGCCTTAAAGTCGTGACTTGTGTATCCATTTTTTTAAACACGATGACATGAATTGCCTTAGATATTGGTTAGGTTTTTTAATGTAGCTAGATTTCACAATTGATATTAAATAATTTGTATAATGTATTATTAAAGAATTAAATGATATTCGTAATATGTGAATTTCACTTTTTTAATCTTTTAAATCTAATAAATAATTTCAAATAATATCAAATGGCAATACCATAATTTCTTTTTTATATTTTATTTTATTTTAAATTATAAAATATAGTTAAATTTTAAAATTATTTGAATTGATTATTATCTAATTAAATATTTATCTGTTTTATTTAGAACAGTAAACTGCACTACTCACCAATTTGTTCTGAAATACTAAACAATTTCAGTCCACCATTAGCAAAATCGTCCCTACGTTTCAAATTTTAACAGTTTTTATCTTAAAGGTTTCAAGTCTTAAATTTTTTTCGCCCCTAGTAATTCAAGTCTTAACAGTTTCTGTAAAGGTTTTATAACGAAAACTCTTTATCAAGATGGACTGAAACTCTGAAGCTTTGCAAACCTCATAGACAAAAACCAGTGTAGTAAAAATCGGCCTAGGCGGCCTCTAGGCACCTCGATTTTGGCCTAGGCGGCTGTTTAGGCGCTAGACGGACCTAGGCGGCAAGAAATCGGTCAAAATCCCAAAAAATCAGTCAAAATTGGTTAAAAAAAGTCAAAATTGGTCAAAATTAGTCAAATTTATGGTAATATCAATCAAAATTGGCTAAAATCTATTAAAATTGTTCAAAATCTTCTAAGTATTTAAAAAAATATAACTAATTTTAAATATTTTATATAAATTTTGTTTATATATATATACATTAATATCTATATATAATTTTAAAAAATTACATATAAAATTCCAATCCGCCTAGTTCCGATTAATTCCGACTAATCCCGATTAATCCCTAGGCAGGACCTCACCGCCTAGGTAGCGCCTAGCGCCTTCTCCAACATTGACAAAAACAACAGTTTACTCTACTTAAATTCTAAATTTCATTTTTCTTTAATTTGTATAATTAACAACAAATCTAAAAAGTATCTAATGAATAATCTTTAAATCCCAATATTATAATTTATGTTATAAATGCAGATTATTTTATGATGACTTTACATCTATCATTATATATTGTATCATTTGTATGGAATGTGCGATAGTGAATGACAAGTTCAATTCTCTAAACATATCTTTGTTCATTATAATTTATAGTCATAGTCCATACAAATGTCAAACATTTATTTATTTTGAGTGCTCGGGACATACGAACTTAATATATATATTCAATGATAAAAATTTAATTGTTATTTATATAACCCCGTGTAATACACGTATTATAACTTAGTGTTGTGTATATTTACTAGTTTCATCAGGATCTCTGTATCTCTTTACTCACAATCACTTTTAACACACTTTTAATCAATCTCTATAATATAAATAACTCGTTTACATAAACTTTAAAGATTCAACTTTAAACCGTAATGGTGAGGAGGGAATTTAAGAACGCCAGAAGACACCCCCAAAATTAAGATCCGTTTTCTCTACGCTATAGACACCCCAAAATTATTAAGAACGCCGGAAGTCAACAATCGACGGCAGAACCACCGGCAAATGGCGGAGAAATTGGCACCTGAAAAGCGACACGAGTTTTTCCATGGAAGTACGTCACCCTCGATCCTAGTCTCTATAACTTCAAACTTTTGCATTCAATCGGTTAGTATCATTAGTTAGGTTACGTTAATCTGTTAAAATGAGCTCATTTTTAGGTCAGAAGGTTTTCGAATGGGATCAAACCCTAGATGAGGTGAATATGTACATCAGTTTGCCTAAAGGAGTTCCTACCAAGCTGTTTAACTGCAAAATTCAGTCCAAACATGTTGAAGTTGGAATCAAAGGCAATCCTCCGTATTTGAATGTATAAATCCCATTTATCTCTTTAATTTCACATTGTTATGTAGTTTTTTATACAATTGTTGATGTATATTGGTTATCGGGTACAACTTTTGCAGCATGATTTATCTTCGCCTGTAAAAACAGATTCTTCATTTTGGACTATAGGTATGCAATTTCATTATTCATGTATTCCTGCAATCCTACCAAATGACAGTTTGTGATATTATTTAGAACTTTAATGTATGACAGAGGATGATATATTGCATATTACTCTGCAAAAAAGGGATAAAGGTCTAACATGGTCATCTCCAATACAAGGTCAAGGTCAACTTGACCCTTATGCTGCAGATCTTGAACAAAAACGACTCATGCTTCAGAGGTTTCAGGAGGAGGTAACTCTGCATTCACACTGCAACATGTTTCAATTGTTATAGTTTTCGTTTTAGTTGGTATAAAAGATACAAACTTTGTTTCATAACTTTCTGAGTCTGTATTTTAGCTAAGTTACCGCCTTTAGTTTTGGAACATTTGAACGATTTCCAACATAGAATGCAGTAAAGATAATTTTATCATGATAAGTTAAAGGTAATTTTGTAACAAAAAGGAATCAAGATTATTACAGTTTGTTGATTAGGCTTTTGTACCCCTCAAACAGACTTAATTAAGAAAATAAAACAGTTCCATACAAACAGATGACATTACAGTTACACTCATGTTCATTGGTGTGACATCTTTCAGCTTAATAATTACATTGAAATTGAATCTATATTACTCAACAGATGCTGAAGATATTAAAATTCAACATATCTGTAATACTTCTAATAAAAGACGTTTTCTTATCACGTATATGAGAAATCTCATAATTTGTTTTTCTAGTTTCAGTATACTACCAAGTGGTATGTCTAAATAACCCATGTCAGTTCATCATCTCTAAGATCTATACAGATTCAGCATCATAATTCAACAAAGTATATAAACACAACTAACTTTTTATTTTATTTTTTTGTATTTTATTTTTTTATTACGTCTTCCACAGAACCCAGGATTCGACTTCTCGCAGGCCCAGTTTTCCGGGAACTGTCCCGATCCAAGAACATTCATGGGTGGCATAAGATCTGATTAGCAATCATCGGTTTCATCCTTCCAATGAACATGTACATTAATTCTTTCAAACCTTTAATCTGAACTAAATAATCTTGTGTATGCAGCGTGTGTTTCTAGTTGCTCTACTAATGCGCGGTTGCTTATAAATTGTTCTTGATTATAGACATGTAATGTATGCACATAGTGCCCATATCAATTACTTGTGTTCAAATTGATTGCTCTAGAAGTGCTTGACTCGACAAATAACCAAAAGTTTAAATAAAGTTATCTATTTTATTTTACTTTAAGTTATTTTTATTTAGACTTATATTTACTTAAGTATACATGAATCACACCCCTTGTTTAATTCAATGTATTCATGAATATTTAGTCTAATCAGCCGAATGAGTTAATTACTTTCCATGTTCCAAAAAAAAGTTAATTCTTAGCATTAGGACTAATGAGCTGCCTAATAATCATCATCCATTTTCGTAAATCAATAAGTAAAGCCCTAACACATGTGTAGTGTTGAAAACCCAAAAATTAAACAAATATATGGATCTTAACAATAATAGTTAAGGTGGTGTGCGATCAAATCAGGGTTTTTAAATCAATATCCAAAAATGACTTAGAACAATAAACCCACGATCAATTTACTCATATAAATAAGATAAATCATCCATTGTTAGATTCTTTCTCCTCCAATTGAATAACGAAATACAAAGGGTAAACAATTGTTTAAATCATTTTCAATTTATAACAATGAATTCCTTGGTCGATGAAAGTTGTCTTTAAAAAACACTATTTTTGCCCCTATGATCGCCCAAACTTTGCATAAACTGAAACATGTTTTCTATCTGGTTACAAATACCTTTTATAGACTTTAAGCACTAATGATTAGAAAATGAAATAGTGTTTGAAAAAGAATGTGGCATGTACTTTAAGAGTTAGTGCCACTTAACTTAATGAAAAGCATCATGAGCTTCTTAAAGTGACACAAGTGAAAGTCCTCTAGGTGAATCATCGGTATTTATTGTAGCCCTTTTGAGGCTAAAGAATGTAGAAGTCAAAACATCCCAATCAAATAATCAATGTTTGTATGGAGATATGGGCATAAGTTGTCCATAAATATTTTGTTTTAGCCTGATCCCATTCATTACCTTCGATAATCCTTTAACATTATATCAGTTGCATCATAAGTTAAGTCTCTCAAGGTTTCTGGAATGCGTTCTCACTAAGTCACACAAGTTGTGCGACACTTTTTTTAGGTTTATATAATTTTCTTCTATTTTCACCTACCTCTTTTTTTTTTATTTTAAGTCCTCGGGGAAAATACGAAGAATTAAGTACCTAGATAGATCCCCAATTTATGAAAGATAAACCGAGCAACTATCACCACGTTCTAGGGGACTTAAACCTAACCAAAGTTGTAGAATTCGAAAGCCATGTGGTTTTGATTTATCTAATTCTATGGGGCTAAACACCATACCATTAAACCATTTGATCATTGGTATTTATTTACAAGACTTCGCGTACTCTCTCCACATTGAAGACAAACCAACTTTTTATAAAGTTAAAACTACATTCTGGCCAACCAAGCCACAAAGCAAACTTAACAAAAACCACAACCTTAAACCACCCCACAAAAACCAAATCTAACAAAAATATCTTCCAAAAATGAAAAATGGATCCCGTAAAAAAAAAAAAAAGATGGCAAGTTTGATGATGGGAACTCTTTGCCGGTTCCATAATGAAACTGCCTTTTATTTTCTTGATTCGGATCGGATTTATGTTAGCTTCATTGGGTGATCACATTCATAATTTTCAGTGTAAAGTATAGTAAAACAGAAAAACTGAAACAAAAAAAAAGGTTAAAATTTTTAAATAATTTTTAAAATGTTGGTGAGTGGAAAGAAAAAAATAATAATAAAAGTATAAAAAATATTATTTATTTAAACAAGATAGGGAATTATAAAGATGTGGATGAGAAGTAATCTAAAAGGTTTTGAATACCAAAATGGCGTTAAACTCCTAAAATAATATTGTCCAGATAAATTTCCTATTATTTAAAACCATTTTCCCTCTTTGAAATTAGAAGATATGAAAACTTCTATATATTTTTCGTTTCAATCAGGTCGGTTTATATTATCTGTTTTTTGGTTGATAGCAAAGTAGTAAAAAAACATAAAAAACTAAGTATAAATTTTTTAGCCTTTTTTTATTTTTTTTACGAACACACCCCTACTAGATTCCTTGATTAAACAAAAGATCTCAATAAATTACTACTTAAGTTAACATAATATGTCGAGAAGCTGCCCGAACTGCAATGCATGTATAGTGCAATGCAGAAGTAAATCAGTGGTTGTTTAACGTTTCTCTTTCGCTTCCGTTAACGAATTGGTGAGGAACTAAATCTTATCCCCATCAACAAGACATGGAAGCTTTTTTATTTTGTTGTAAAAAAAAAAATAGTGTAAAGTGTGTTCATAAATAAATTCCAAAGTATTCGTATTAAAGCTGGATAATTTGACAATTGTAAAAAAGATTTAAAAATCAAATTCTTCCTCATTAATTAACAACACAGAACAGATTACAGATCTAAGACAGAGTTTGTGTTCATAAATTCCAATAAATTTTATAAAACTCAAAAGTAAATAAATACATCAAATCAGATTTCGTTTGTTTTATGCTTCCGATCGATAATCAATTAAGATGTACGAATAGTGAAAAAACAGAATTTCGACACAGATCATGTAACAGATCTGACGAAACTTAACAATCATAAGTTTCCAAAAGTTTAGAAAACTTGAGGAATTTAGTATTAAACAAGTTTTGTTTAATCTATGACCTCTAAAAATCCAGAATATAGCAAAACATCGAGAAAGAACTGAAAATTAGAAAAAGTTAGCATGTAATTAAGCCCTTCGATCGATTAAGTGAGCATAAAATCAGCAAATCATAAAAGGAAAAAACAAAATAAATAAGATCATAATAAAGACAACACCTTGTATGATGTTTATCTTTAAAAAAAAAAAGTAATTTTGCATCTCCGCCATTCATGAAATTCTTTTCATCATCATGATGGAGTTGATTATGGTGGTTTGAGGATAATTAGGGTTTTTCATGTGATGGTTGCATCAGAAAGTTGGTACATATAGAAGTAGCGTACCGGTTTCAGGAGTGAGATTCGGTCCACGTTTCGATTGTTTGTTGGATACTACGTTTAAATATTATATTTTAATTTTTGACACCACATAGTATTTGTTGACTCCGTGAAATATTTTTTTGTTGGTTACTTTACTGTTCTATTTTTACCGTTGGTTTGTTTACATTTTGAGTTAATTACACAAATAGTCTCTATGGTTTAGCGGATATTTCGAGATTGGGTACTAACTTTTTTTTGTAACAAGTTTGGGACTTGTATTTTCGATTTTGTAACAAGTTCAAGCGTGACTTCCGTTAAAAATTATGTTAAATATGCTTGAAATGACTAAATTATCCTTTTAAGGGGCTAAAAATATAGAAGAATAAAACTCAGGACATGTTTATTAACGACAAACAACTAAACAAGTTAACCCAAACCCCCACATCGCTACCTTCAGGCTTCAGCCACCAGACCTTAGACACTGTCACTCAAACAACTCCGACGAAGGCATCATCAGTTGGTTCTCTGACGGTAGTGGCGAACCCAGAAAATTTTTTCATGGGGGTCAAAATTTTCTTAAGGTCGTTTGAGTATTATTATATAGTAATTTTTTTCAATTTTTGATAGGGTCGGTTAGGTCGAATCGGGTCGGGTCAAGATAAAGAAAGAGAACAAAACTAAATCTCATATACAAAATTAATAATATAGGTTTGATCTAGTAATGAGTTTGATCTAATTTAATAAAATTAATAATGAACTTGTTTAATATAGGTTAATTGTGGGTTTGTTTAGCGTATTAAAACGAAGAATGGACTTAAGTTTAATTTAAAGTGAGTGAATATTATTTGTTACGTCTATTTCAACTCGGGTTTATAACTAAAATTTACAAATCAAGATTGGATTGGGGCGGATTAGGGGCGGATTGGGGGCGATTGCAAAATTTCATGGGGGACGTTCGGGATTTTAACCTATATATACCTCTAAAAATTTTCGGTTCACGGTGGGCAGCTGCACCCCCGGGCTTGCATGTAGGTTCGCCCCTGGGTGTAAAGATCGAATTGAATTTAGTGAAATGAAAATGAAAATTATTTACTTCATTTTCTTGTTCTTTTCATCTTATTCTATGTTTGCTTGATTCATACACACATTGATTTGAATACATATTCCGCAAGTATTCATAATCTAAATGATTTCGGTGTGATATCGACCGCAACACAAAATTATTGGAGCTAGTAGCTGGATGTCATATATTTGATTAGCAGTTGTATATTGCATCTGTAATTTGTTGGCGAAGTTCAGTGGTGAAACCATCACGATTACACGTTAATAATATGGCAACTTCAGTAATTTGTCTATTAAGTTTGATGTTTGATCACTTATTCCTCTATAAATCTGGTGGTGATCAGAGTGTAAATGCATCACACGCACTCGATTCTCACAAGGATTACTTATGGGACCTTACCTAGAGCTTCTCTAATGTTATTACCAAATCCTTACCGGATTTGTCACGTTAGCTAATACATTAGATTTCTACTTTTCTCTTTTAACACCACATCCACTTTCAAACACCAATTTATATAACATATATGTATGTATAATACATTAGAAGCATTAATGCTGTGACGTAAGAGCAAGTAAAGAGTCACTTAAAAGGAGAGGAGAAAAGAAGTGTCATCCTAGAGAGATGGACAAGTCTATGAGTCTCATGTTGTAGACCATGCATTCATATCTTAGGAGACGTGATTGTTGGTTGTTGGCATATAATAAAACCACACCTAAGCAAACTTTCTTAAGTTTTATTATCAGATGGAGACTAAATGCAATAACGGGTATTTAAAGGACCACAAGGATTGTTTTACATATCACAAGCCATTAGCAAAACCTTCCCTCTTAAAAATAAACCTGGTACACTTCAACTTCAAACTTTAGTAACCTTTCTTCCAATGGCTTTCTTTGAACACCTAATTACCATTCTCTTTCCAATTGTAATTTTCATTTTTATTATCTTATATATACATCAAAGCCATAATTCTATCATCCCCACAAACTGGCCGTTTTTTGGTACATTACCAGCCGCATTTGTAAATATCCACCGATTACATGATTACGCAACTGATGTTCTTGCATCTAGTGGTGGTACGTTCTTGTTCAAAGGATCAAGTCTAGCCAGAATGGATATTCTTTGTACCGCAAGTCCTGAAGACATCCATTACATTTTGAGCAAAAACTTCCATAATTATCCCAAAGGCAACAAATTCCGTAAGATCTTCAATATTCTTGGAGATGGATTCTCTAATTCCGATGGAGTCATGTGGGAGTTCCACCGTAGAACACTCATTCTCCTACTAAACCACCCTAGATTTCATATCCACTTTGATAAGACGGTTTGGAACAAGGTTGAAAACCGGTTACTACCGGTTCTTGACAACGTATCGCAACACGGGGTCGAGACGGATTTGCAGGATATATTTCAAAGGTTTGGTTTTGATATTATATGTGAACTACTTATTGATCACGACCCCAAAAGTTTGTCACTTGATTTTCCTCACGTTCCATGTGAAAAGGCTTTGTCACATGCAGAAGAAGCCCTCTTGGGTAGACATATCATACCTGCAAAGTTAGCTAAATGGTTACAATCACTTAAAATCGGAAATCAGAAAAAGTTCAAGGATGCATGGAAAATAATTGATCAATTCATTTACCAACTTTTAGCCGAAAAACAAAAGGATTTTAGTAACATTAGCTATGAACCCGAACATGAACATGAACATGAAAAGTTTAGTTTTTTACAAGGTTTAATAAAAGAGTTCAAAAATGAAATTGTCACGTCTAAAGATCCCAATAAGTTATTGAGAGACACCTTGTTGAATTTGATGGTTGCCGGAAGAGATACCACTAGTAGCACTCTCTCTTGGTTCTTTTATCTTCTTGCTAAAAACCCAATGGCAGAAGATAAGATCCGAGAAGAACTAAAGCTTCATGGTGGATTATGCAATAATATCCAACAAATAGATTTGTCCAAACTTGATCATCTTCATGGTGGATTATGTGAAGCCTTAAGGCTTTTCCCGCCAATTCCATTTCAACACAAAAACCCGATACAACCGGATACGCTTCCAAGTGGCTATCAAGTAGATCGTACCACAACAATTATTCTATGTTTTTATACTATGGGAAGGATGGAATCAATATGGGGAAAAGATTGCGTGGAATTCAAACCCGAAAGATGGTTTGCATCGGGTGGTGGGATCAAACATCAACCGTCTTATAAGTTTCCCGCGTTTAATGCTGGTCCACGAACTTGTTTGGGTAAGAACATGAGCTTCACTCAGATGAAGATTGTGGCTGCTACAATCATATATCATTACAATGTGGAGCTCGTTGAAGGTCACCCGGTATTATTGAGTAATTCTATAATGCTCCAGATGAAGAATGGTTTGAGAGTGAGGTTAACTAAAAGAAATGCAGTTTGAGTTATAGATTTGATATTAATCGATTAGAACCGATATGATCTTATTAATTGTTGCATAAGGTAAAGTTGATTTGTTGTGTTCTCAAATCTTTATTCTCTCTGTACTTGCTATGTAATGCTTTTAAAATATCAAATTTAATAAACATATGTATTAACTAAATGTCACTAATTTGCACTACTATCGATTTCTCTTTTAGACAGAACCTTAACGAATGAAATAAAATTCATCAAATATCCATTTAACATTTATATATTCTGATAAATGGTTAAGTGGAAGAATTTGTTCCACTTTATAAATAGTAAGCACCATATTGAATGAAGTGTTTAGTGTTATTCAATCATAGAAAAGTCTCTTAATTAATTAGAGTCTACGTTATAAAGGCATCCAAAAATTAAATATCAACTGTTAAGGTCATGAGTTGTATTTTTTACTTGGAGTATTTGCAAGTGAGTCATGAGTAGTTACCAGACCTTTGAAGTGTGGGTTTCCTCTGGAATATTTGCAGGAGAGGTCGGGTCACCAGCGTTGTCTGCGCTTCACGGGCATCGGTGATATTTCAACAATAGGTTTACCCGGATGACCGAGCTTAAAAGTATCCGTTGACCGTTTAAAGAAAATATAAAATTGATTTATAAACAAGAGAGAAAACAAAGCATATTCATAAATCTTCGTATCAATACCAACTTAATTATATATTATAGCACTTTAGTATTTCAACAAAATACTAGCTCCAATCATTACCAAACCTTTGCCTGGTTGTGATATCGAACACCGACGGACACAAGATTTTTTCCTGGGGTCGGAAATCTTTTATGGACGTTTGAATATTGCTAAATAAAATTTTCTTTTTCTTCTGTACAAGCTGGTTTGAGTCAAATCATGTCGGGTCATTTTAAGAAACAAAAAATCGGTAACACCAGTGGCATGCAGAAATTAACAAGATGCAAGACGAACCAACCCACAAACCTGAGAAACTTGGAAGATCAAAAGCTAAACGGAAGCTTCAATGGAGAAGAATCGAATAACAGACCAGAGATGGAGTAAACAACCGAGAAAGAAAACACCCAAACCGACTACCCAAATAGAATAAAATAATACGCGTCATTCAAGCAAAGTGGTGGCCAAATAAAAAAGAGAGAAACATTGGTGGTAAAACTATGAAAAAAGTTATTCTAGATAACCTCTCTAAAATTAATAAATAGGTAATTGGATAATTTCCTTTTTAACATTTTATGATTGGCTCATTTCCATCGTGAACCTTGTAAATTACTTTATTTGCAAAGTGACAACGAAAGAAGACTTGACTTAACTAGATTTGGCATTTATGAGTCGGACCATTAATTTGGGTTTTACATACTCCAATCATAGTGTTTGCAATTATAATCCTTATAGCGATGATGTTGAAGGAACCCATCTTCAATCTGCTTGAGATCTTGAGAATGTCTAACATCTTGGGTGTGGCTTTGATTTAATTTAGTATAATGTTCTACAAAATAACAAAAATATATGTTGTGCTTATTTTTAGATAATTTTCTATACAGATTTTATTTGAAATTGACTCAGAGCCATATATAACAAATTTTAAATACACTTTTGTAACCATCTAATTTTTATTTATGTTTAATTAAGTAGACTTTTAATTCCAAACCGATGTACAAGGTCTTCAAACACCCAGGTACAACTATTTAATGATCGGTTTAGTGACCGGTTTCTAAACCCCGCGCAAACCGAAGAGTATGTGTGTGGGTGTGCTTGGAGAGTGTGTGTGGGGTTGAGGATTAATAAGGTACTATTGCATAGGTTGATGATTAATTAGAGGTTAAATATAGTAAAAATGATGTGTCATGACATTAAAAAAAAATTCTGCTTAGTACCATATCCTCACCCTAATATATATACTACCAGGTTAAACCTGTGTATTAGTTAAAGAACAAAAATATTTAGTAATAAAATGATTCTATAAACATAGATGATTAAATAAAACAAAATGTTAAATATTATTTGGGGAAATTTATATATGAAAAATTAACTAATATACAAGATTGTGATTTGTAGCTATAAAACAACGATCACAATTTGTTTGTAAAAAATAATATTTGATTCTTAAGTTTATTTATATATATATATAATTTTTTTAAATTTCTAAAATTGTTATATTTAAAATTTGTAACTTAATTTTGTAATTTAATTAAATTATAAATAATGTTTTTCTGGAAAACCAGCCTAAGGGTGGAGGGAGTGGAGCTCGGGTAGTGGAATTGGCTAGTGAAGCCGGGCGGCAACACCACCGCCACCTCCATCGGCAAGTTTGCGGCTAGTTTTTGCCGAATCGGCAAACTCTTTTGTGTTTAAAAGTGTGGTACCTTGTGCTTAAATTGTAGTACTTGGGAATAAAAATTGGAAGGGTACCATTGTCACTAATAGAGGGTACTTGAGATGATATTTTGAACATTTGATGTGGCATAATTTAATTGGGTAATTTGGAAGGGTCGTTTAGTGAGAGAGGGTACGGGATATATACCACTCCCTCCACCCTAATAGTTTTTAAATTTTGAGTGTAACGTCACAATGAGTTTATTTCTATATATGATTTGATATAAAGTTGATTAAAAACCGATTTAGTAGAATGTGATGTCAAAATATATACACGAAGTCCGGGACCAGGTATAATATGTTTTAGGTTTTATGTTACGACGTTTTGGAATAGATTTTATCCAAAACCAAGTCGTCGATTCATCGCAACGCATGACGTCAACCATTAATCTTTATAATAAGCATATTTATATTTAGTTATCCGTTTATTTTGTTTTCCAATTATAACTTTTAAAATATCATGTTCTACGAAATTACAAGTATATCATTATGGTGCGCTTGTATCTACACTTCAATGTTAAGATTATTTTAAACCGATCCGGTAAAGAAAACGTGTTTTCATGTTTTATCACGACGTAATGGATTCTTAAATTTCGAGCAGTTGAGACGTGCTTATTTCTACATTCGTCTCGATAACTATCATTCAAAACTAAGTCGGCGCAATGTTAAACCAAAAACTAGAATTCAGTTATCTTATATTTTAGAAAAAAAATTCACAATAGCAAGTTTTTAAATTCTAAATATACCGTTGCAAGTTTATTTATATTTTTAATATACCATTGCAACGACCTTACTTTTACTGATGCTTAGATATAGATTATATTAAAAGCAAGACTCGTGTAAAATGCAAGTAGTTATTCATTAATCGGTATTAGTCTCCTTAAGGTTACTAACTTACTATCGATACGAGCGTTTTTCTACTACAACCATTTTGTGAATTTTTAAATTATGCATATCAAACTTTATCAAAAGGGTTACTATATTGAATTTTAGTCAATAAATGAAGGCTACCTTAGTCGATACATATCTATATCAATAAATGAAGGCTACCTTGATAATAATAAGAAAACTAGAGTTAAGTAGAGTTTACTTGTACATGATTACTATCTCAATTGGTTAGAATGAGTTGTGAACTTAGATATCTCTCTTTAAAGGTCTTCAAATCTTGTCTAGAGCAATTACTTAGGGCAATTTCTTGTGATGGGGATAAAATGCACATCGGATAAAGGTTAAGGTTCAAAACTGACGAGAGGAGAGAGTTTACAAATTTCATTCGGTTCCCACTTATATAGGGGGTACAGTCTCAGGGAGGTCGAAGAATCGACATTGGCTACATCCCTCGGTTCTCGGTGGCTAGCTCGCGAGATCCTCTGTTGTTCAAAAAAAAAAGTAGAGTTTACCTGTCTTGAAAACTTAACCCAACGGTTTAAGCTCTAATATTTCAATGTGGAGGTCAAGGGTTCTGGAGGTGGTTTGAAGGACATCTGGTCATGTAACGACTCCGCATTTAACCCGAGTTCGATTCTGATAGGGGGCAAAGGTTTACCCATTGGTTCCCTGCGCATCTGATGTCGTTGTGGATTCTCACAGAGGTCAACGAGTCAGCGAAAGTTAGAGATATACGAAAAAATATCGTTAAAAAAAATAAAGGTTACCTCGTGTGTTTTGATTAACTCATCTATTTCACTACAAAATTCAAAAATTGTAATTGTATTTCAAAGTTTTATAAATATAACGTTTTCATTCTAATGCACTAAAATATTATGTTTTTAAATGACAATTTACCCTTGTATAAATAAAGTGTGTAATAAATACAGTTTCACTTTTGTTTATGTGTTTTATACTTTTAATATTTGAGGGGAAAGTTAATATCAAAAACACTTTCTCGAAAACTAAAAAAATACAACTTAATGAACTTCAAATATTTCTCATTTCTTTATACGTTATTATTTTGTAAAACGAACTGCACCAATAAATCACAAATTTTCTCCACTAGTACAAAAATGGGTAAAAGCGACCGAAATTTACGACCGACATAAAATAGTTGCAAATTCAGCGACCATATTGTGACCGAAATCAAGTGGTCACAATAT